>JASANA010011071.1:0-116325 GCA_030248095.1 Ptycholaimellus sp. GST1_10 | reverse complement strand
AAAAGTTTTTTTTAAAAAACTTTTTTGACTTCAGTCAATTTTTAAGCCATTGGTTATTCTTATTAAAAAAGCTTTTCGAAAAAAGAGTCAAAGGTTGCGTAATTTTACCCCACCTCCTTTTTGTTATATTTTTCGATCACATTATAAGACGTTTAGGAGAGGTATTGGCTTGCAGAAGTCAAAATTAGATTTTTGCTGAGTTTTTGAAACTTTGGACTTTTTTCCGTAAATTTTAGCCTATGCTAATTATTCCATAGTACCCTTATAAAGGAACGGAGATTTCCTGCCATCTGTTGATTTTGGTTATACGCTTTCAGCTATTCAAGGCAAACTTGAAACCTGTCTGCTGATCTGTGTCGGCAGTGGTTTTGACAGGTCAGGTACGCTCTCTAATTCCTCTCTGCCTCCACCTGTCACATTGAAAAATTGCTGTTATTATGCTGTCCTGAACTATCTGCGTTGTCACTTTGGATTCCCGGTCCGGAATAGCTCTTTATATACCCGGATACGCGGAAACAATACAAAAATTGCTTTGGATGAGTAAAGAATTTGGATGGATGAGTAAAGGCACATATCTTTAAGCAAAAAGAACTTTTCCAAAATTTTATCACTTTTTGACAACGAGACCTTTATTATTTCAAAAGTTTTTTCTTCCTAAAAACGACAATATTTCCATTATTTTTCTGCGGCTTTGCATTCTGTTTCATATGCATAGCGCGCCGTGTCGAGTGACTTATATTCTGTCAGACATTCTAAGAAATATTGACGCCCTGTTGCCCTCATGCTTCCGCAGTTCCAGGTTGCTTTTGTCCATAGCGCCAAATGGGATCAGCGTGGTTCTGTCCCTCGCCGAGTGTGGAGGAGGCGGACAAGGACTACTCAGACTACTACGAGGATGGGATTGGGAGCAGCGCTGCCTTCAACGTCAGCCTCTGCAACTGCAGCCTGGATGAGCACATTTACATCGAGGCCTGCGATTGCGACTACCCCGTTGCTCCTGACCCACCACTGGAAGAAGTCCTCCCGCTAGGTTGGCCATTTGTCGGTGGACTACGAGGATGGGATTGGGAGCAGCGCTGCCTTCAACGTCAGCCTCTGCAACTGCAGCCTGGATGAGCACATTTACATCGAGGCCTGCGATTGCGACTACCCCGTTGCTCCTGACCCACCACTGGAAGAAGTCCTCCCGCTAGGTTGGCCATTTGTCGGTGGACTACGAGGATGGGATTGGGAGCAGCGCTGCCTTCAACGTCAGCCTCTGCAACTGCAGCCTGGATGAGCACATTTACATCGAGGCCTGCGATTGCGACTACCCCGTTGCTCCTGACCCACCACTGGAAGAAGTCCTCCCGCTAGGTTGGCCATTTGTCGGTGGACTACGAGGATGGGATTGGGAGCAGCGCTGCCTTCAACGTCAGCCTCTGCAACTGCAGCCTGGATGAGCACATTTACATCGAGGCCTGCGATTGCGACTACCCCGTTGCTCCTGACCCACCACTGGAAGAAGTCCTCCCGCTAGGTTGGCCATTTGTCGGTGGACTACGAGGATGGGATTGGGAGCAGCGCTGCCTTCAACGTCAGCCTCTGCAACTGCAGCCTGGATGAGCACATTTACATCGAGGCCTGCGATTGCGACTACCCCGTTGCTCCTGACCCACCACTGGAAGAAGTCCTCCCGCTAGGTTGGCCATTTGTCGGTGGACTACGAGGATGGGATTGGGAGCAGCGCTGCCTTCAACGTCAGCCTCTGCAACTGCAGCCTGGATGAGCACATTTACATCGAGGCCTGCGATTGCGACTACCCCGTTGCTCCTGACCCACCACTGGAAGAAGTCCTCCCGCTAGGTTGGCCATTTGTCGGTGGACTACGAGGATGGGATTGGGAGCAGCGCTGCCTTCAACGTCAGCCTCTGCAACTGCAGCCTGGATGAGCACATTTACATCGAGGCCTGCGATTGCGACTACCCCGTTGCTCCTGACCCACCACTGGAAGAAGTCCTCCCGCTAGGTTGGCCATTTGTCGGTGGACTACGAGGATGGGATTGGGAGCAGCGCTGCCTTCAACGTCAGCCTCTGCAACTGCAGCCTGGATGAGCACATTTACATCGAGGCCTGCGATTGCGACTACCCCGTTGCTCCTGACCCACCACTGGAAGAAGTCCTCCCGCTAGGTTGGCCATTTGTCGGTGGACTACGAGGATGGGATTGGGAGCAGCGCTGCCTTCAACGTCAGCCTCTGCAACTGCAGCCTGGATGAGCACATTTACATCGAGGCCTGCGATTGCGACTACCCCGTTGCTCCTGACCCACCACTGGAAGAAGTCCTCCCGCTAGGTTGGCCATTTGTCGGTGGACTACGAGGATGGGATTGGGAGCAGCGCTGCCTTCAACGTCAGCCTCTGCAACTGCAGCCTGGATGAGCACATTTACATCGAGGCCTGCGATTGCGACTACCCCGTTGCTCCTGACCCACCACTGGAAGAAGTCCTCCCGCTAGGTTGGCCATTTGTCGGTGGACTACGAGGATGGGATTGGGAGCAGCGCTGCCTTCAACGTCAGCCTCTGCAACTGCAGCCTGGATGAGCACATTTACATCGAGGCCTGCGATTGCGACTACCCCGTTGCTCCTGACCCACCACTGGAAGAAGTCCTCCCGCTAGGTTGGCCATTTGTCGGTGGACTACGAGGATGGGATTGGGAGCAGCGCTGCCTTCAACGTCAGCCTCTGCAACTGCAGCCTGGATGAGCACATTTACATCGAGGCCTGCGATTGCGACTACCCCGTTGCTCCTGACCCACCACTGGAAGAAGTCCTCCCGCTAGGTTGGCCATTTGTCGGTGGACTACGAGGATGGGATTGGGAGCAGCGCTGCCTTCAACGTCAGCCTCTGCAACTGCAGCCTGGATGAGCACATTTACATCGAGGCCTGCGATTGCGACTACCCCATTGCTCCTGACCCACCACTGGAAGAAGTCCTCCCGCTAGGTTGGCCATTTGTCGGTGGACTACGAGGATGGGATTGGGAGCAGCGCTGCCTTCAACGTCAGCCTCTGCAACTGCAGCCTGGATGAGCACATTTACATCGAGGCCTGCGATTGCGACTACCCAGTTGCTCCTGACCCACCACTGGAAGAAGTCCTCCTGCTAGGTTGGCCATTTGTTGGTGGACTACGAGGATGGGATTGGGAGCAGCGCTGCCTTCAACGTCAGCCTCTGCAACTGCAGCCTGGATGAGCACATTTACATCGAGGCCTGCGATTGCGACTACCCCGTTGCTCCTGACCCACCACTGGAAGAAGTCCTCCCACTAGGTTGGCCATTTGTCGGTGGACTACGAGGATGGGATTGGGAGCAGCGCTGCCTTCAACGTCAGCCTCTGCAACTGCAGCCTGGATGAGCACATTTACATCGAGGCCTGCGATTGCGACTACCCAGTTGCTCCTGACCCACCACTGGAAGAAGTCCTCCTGCTAGGTTGGCCATTTGTTGGTGGACTACGAGGATGGGATTGGGAGCAGCGCTGCCTTCAACGTCAGCCTCTGCAACTGCAGCCTGGATGAGCACATTTACATCGAGGCCTGCGATTGCGACTACCCCGTTGCTCCTGACCCACCACTGGAAGAAGTCCTCCCGCTAGGTTGGCCATTTGTCGGTGGACTACGAGGATGGGATTGGGAGCAGCACTGCCTTCAACGTCAGCCTCTGCAACTGCAGCCTGGATGAGCACATTTACATCGAGGCCTGCGATTGCGACTACCCCGTTGCTCCTGACCCACCACTGGAAGAAGTCCTCCCGCTAGGTTGGCCATTTGTCGGTGGACTACGAGGATGGGATTGGGAGCAGCGCTGCCTTCAACGTCAGCCTCTGCAACTGCAGCCTGGATGAGCACATTTACATCGAGGCCTGCGATTGCGACTACCCCGTTGCTCCTGACCCACCACTGGAAGAAGTCCTCCCGCTAGGTTGGCCATTTATTGGTGGACTACGAGGATGGGATTGGGAGCAGCGCTGCCTTCAACGTCAGCCTCTGCAACTGCAGCCTGGATGAGCACATTTACATTGAGGCCTGCGATTGCGACTACCCCGTTGCTCCTGACCCACCGCTGGAAGAAGTCCTCCCGCTAGGTTGGCCATTTGTCGGTGGACTACGAGGATGGGATTGGGAGCAGCGCTGCCTTCAACGTCAGCCTCTGCAACTGCAGCCTGGATGATCACATTTACATCGAGGCCTGCGATTGCGACTACCCCGTTGCTCCTGACCCACCTCTGGTAGAAGTCCTCCCGCTAGGTTGGCCATTTGTCGGTGGACTACGAGGATGGGATTGGGAGCAGCGCTGCCTTCAACGTCAGCCTCTGCAACTGCAGCCTGGATGAGCACATTTACATCGAGGCCTGCGATTGCGACTACCCCGTTGCTCCTGACCCACCACTGGAAGAAGTCCTCCCGCTAGGTTGGCCATTTGTCGGTGGACTACGAGGATGGGATTGGGAGCAGCGCTGCCTTCAACATCAGCCTCTGCAACTGCAGCCTGGATGAGCACATTTACATCGAGGCCTGCGATTGCGACTACCCCGTTGCTCCTGACCCACCACTGGAAGAAGTCCTCCCACTAGGTTGGCCATTTGTCGGTGGACTACGAGGATGGGATTGGGAGCAGCGCTGCCTTCAACGTCAGCCTCTGCAACTGCAGCCTGGATGAGCACATTTACATCGAGGCCTGCGATTGCGACTACCCAGTTGCTCCTGACCCACCACTGGAAGAAGTCCTCCTGCTAGGTTGGCCATTTGTTGGTGGACTACGAGGATGGGATTGGGAGCAGCGCTGCCTTCAACGTCAGCCTCTGCAACTGCAGCCTGGATGAGCACATTTACATCGAGGCCTGCGATTGCGACTACCCCGTTGCTCCTGACCCACCACTGGAAGAAGTCCTCCCGCTAGGTTGGCCATTTGTCGGTGGACTACGAGGATGGGATTGGGAGCAGCGCTGCCTTCAACGTCAGCCTCTGCAACTGCAGCCTGGATGAGCACATTTACATCGAGGCCTGCGATTGCGACTACCCCGTTGCTCCTGACCCACCACTGGAAGAAGTCCTCCCGCTAGGTAGGCCATTTGTCGGTGGACTACGAGGATGGGATTGGGAGCAGCGCTGCCTTCAACGTCAGCCTCTGCAACTGCAGCCTGGATGAGCACATTTACATCGAGGCCTGCGATTGCGACTACCCCGTTGCTCCTGACCCACCACTGGAAGAAGTCCTCCCGCTAGGTTGGCCATTTGTCGGTGGACTACGAGGATGGGATTGGGAGCAGCGCTGCCTTCAACGTCAGCCTCTGCAACTGCAGCCTGGATGAGCACATTTACATCGAGGCCTGCGATTGCGACTACCCCGTTGCTCCTGACCCACCACTGGAAGAAGTCCTCCCGCTAGGTTGGCCATTTGTCGGTGGACTACGAGGATGGGATTGGGAGCAGCGCTGCCTTCAACGTCAGCCTCTGCAACTGCAGCCTGGATGAGCACATTTACATCGAGGCCTGCGATTGCGACTACCCCGTTGCTCCTGACCCACCACTGGAAGAAGTCCTCCCGCTAGGTTGGCCATTTGTCGGTGGACTACGAGGATGGGATTGGGAGCAGCGCTGCCTTCAACATCAGCCTCTGCAACTGCAGCCTGGATGAGCACATTTACATCGAGGCCTGCGATTGCGACTACCCCGTTGCTCCTGACCCACCACTGGTAGAAGTCCTCCCACTAGGTTGGCCATTTGTCGGTGGACTACGAGGATGGGATTGGGAGCAGCGCTGCCTTCAACGTCAGCCTCTGCAACTGCAGCCTGGATGAGCACATTTACATCGAGGCCTGCGATTGCGACTACCCAGTTGCTCCTGACCCACCACTGGAAGAAGTCCTCCTGCTAGGTTGGCCATTTGTTGGTGGACTACGAGGATGGGATTGGGAGCAGCGCTGCCTTCAACGTCAGCCTCTGCAACTGCAGCCTGGATGAGCACATTTACATCGAGGCCTGCGATTGCGACTACCCCGTTGCTCCTGACCCACCACTGGAAGAAGTCCTCCCGCTAGGTTGGCCATTTGTCGGTGGACTACGAGGATGGGATTGGGAGCAGCGCTGCCTTCAACGTCAGCCTCTGCAACTGCAGCCTGGATGAGCACATTTACATCGAGGCCTGCGATTGCGACTACCCCGTTGCTCCTGACCCACCACTGGAAGAAGTCCTCCCGCTAGGTTGGCCATTTGTCGGTGGACTACGAGGATGGGATTGGGAGCAGCGCTGCCTTCAACGTCAGCCTCTGCAACTGCAGCCTGGATGAGCACATTTACATCGAGGCCTGCGATTGCGACTACCCCGTTGCTCCTGACCCACCACTGGAAGAAGTCCTCCCGCTAGGTTGGCCATTTGTCGGTGGACTACGAGGATGGGATTGGGAGCAGCGCTGCCTTCAACGTCAGCCTCTGCAACTGCAGCCTGGATGAGCACATTTACATCGAGGCCTGCGATTGCGACTACCCCGTTGCTCCTGACCCACCACTGGAAGAAGTCTTCCCGCTAGGTTGGCCATTTGTCAGTGGACTACGAGGATGGGATTGGGAGCAGCGCTGCCTTCAACGTCAGCCTCTGCAACTGCAGCCTGGATGAGCACATTTACATCGAGGCCTGCGATTGCGACTACCCCGTTGCTCCTGACCCACCACTGGAAGAAGTCCTCCCGCTAGGTTGGCCATTTGTCGGTGGACTACAAGGATGGGATTGGGAGCAGCGCTGCCTTCAACGTCAGCCTCTGCAACTGCAGCCTGGATGAGCACATTTACATCGAGGCCTGCGATTGCGACTACCCCGTTGCTCCTGACCCACCACTGGAAGAAGTCCTCCCGCTAGGTTGGCCATTTGTTGGCGAATTTTCAAAGCTAAGAAGGGCAGATGGTGTTTTTTCTTGGCTCTACGTCACTTGACAACATTCGCAACGTCACATGACAACGATTGGGCAGGGGGGGGGGGGGTGCCCAATCGTTGTCATTAAAATTACCATATGACAACAGGCCGAAATGTTGTCATTTGTCGTTTTTACCACCTGACATGTTGTCATAATGCCCTCCGAATTTGGTTGTCACACATCACAAAAATGACGTATGACAGCAAAAACGGGAATGCTGCTTGCTGTCATGTGACGTTATTGCAGGCGGCATATGCCAGCAGGAAAATTACCACATGACAACCTGTTGTCACGGCGTTGTCATGTGGGATTTGTGTCGGCGTCGCATGACAACCGCCAGATTTGCCTTCTTGGTGATTCTTTGATGAAAATGTTGGAATTTTGTGCTGCTCAGCCTGGAAATTGATGGATTATGGCGCTGCTCAACCAGCCAGCGATGCATGACAACCGCTGGAGGCAGTAGGAGGGAAGGCGACATAGGGAATGTTTGTGAGGGATGCATAGGAGGGAGGGGCAGGAGGGGGAGGAGGGGGATAGGTGTGGCGGTATTAGAGGGGATGATTGATGGGCGTGAAAGTTGGAGGGGGAGGCAGTGGAGGAGGCATGTAATGGCCTTGGATAGGGGCCCCGCATTGTGGCACCTTGTTGGGCCATCTGCCTCCTATCTCCTACATCAGTGTCACTTTCTGCCTGGGCCAGCGCAACCGTACAGCTCCATCAGCCCTCAAGAGCCTCTTCTTCTCCTCATACTTCACTTCGCAGCCACTAAGGTTCGTCCATTTCTCATTTACTTGTTCTTGGCCTGTTTCAGTTGGGTGCTACTTGACAACAGAAATTCCCAAATCCATTTTATAAGGAGAGGGTCTTCAATGCAACAAGTAAAGGGCAGAAGCCAACTATAGGAAAAGACAGCTATCACAGCTGAAGAAGACTAGAAAGCCAAACTGCAGAGCCAATCTAGAGGAGCTGTTTGAAAGATTTGGGAGATGATTCGGGAGGAGTTATGGGAGGAGTGATAGGTGGACTGGGCTGAAGATTCTTGGCATGAGAGTAGTCCTTGGGGGGGGGGCCGCAGGTGTGGCTGCGAGTGGAGCCTCACAGGCACATGCCCTCCTCATCCATCCTGATAGTAACGCTGCAGCCCTTCTTCTCTGCAATGTTTCTGGGTGTTGTAAGACAGCCAAGCTGAGCAAGAGAAGGCTGGAACCATAGTCAACGCAGCGTAGGAGGACACCGTGCTTGGATGCAGTGACCATAGGGACTTCTTTGTTGTCGTAGTCATCCAATGTGACCACTGCCAAAGGATGCCGCGTAGCCATGGCTCTCTCTATCTTTCTCTAGCTTCCTCCTAGCCTCTTTCCTCACATCTGATTTCCTCAGATGCACTCTGTGTGCCGCCAGCCAGTACAGTAGTAATCTTCGCTGCAGGACCAGCATAGATGTGGGAGCTCAACTTTGGCGCCGCCAGCAAACTCAGCCATACTCGCTGTGTGCTCCCCCCCCCCCCTGCGTACATGCCCAGTGTGCGCTCTAACATGCTGTTGTCATGTGGTCTTGCAAAATGCCCATGACGTATGACACCAGCAAAAGTACTACATGACAACTCAAAGCCATGACAACATAAAAATGGTTGTCATGCGACTTTCCAATGACAACAGGTTTTTCTGGTTGTCATATGTCGATTTCACCACTTGACACAAAATGTTGTCGTGTGGTTATTTTCTGTTGTCAAAGGATGTTTTTTGATGTCATGAAGTCCATTTACCCTATGCATATGACAACGAAAAATGGTTGTCACATAACGTTTTCAACGTCATATGACACCAAAGTGCGTTTTGTTGTCAAGTGACGCGGATTCATAAGAAAAACAAATTCAATTGTAGATGTGTTTTCTTTTGCACAAATTAAAGGTGACTAACAGGTCTAATTTATGGCCTGGTGTTCCTGGTGGGGATGGTTGGGAATCTGATGGTGATAATCGTGGTACAGCGGTACAAAAAGATGCGTAACGTGACCAACATCTTCCTCGCTTCTTTATCCACAGCGGATCTCCTCCTCATCATCTTCTGCGTGCCCATTCAAGTGCCAACCTCTCTCAATTTTCAGCTTTCATTGAAGAACTGATGAAATACTTCAGTACATGAAATATCTTTCCTACTCCTGGTTTATGGGCAGCTTCTTATGCTACTCCGTGCACTACGTTCAGCAGCTTACAAGAGTGTGCTCCGTACTTACTCTCACCACCATCTCCATTGAGAGGTTTTCTTGCCTTTAACCCTCCATTAAACTAAAATTCGAGATTTCATGTTACGTCACAATTTATGTGTCAAGGCCAATTTTGACCCAGAAGCTATGGATTTAGTTTTTTAAGAACAGCATCAGGCCTGATTTTGATTTGCTAACAACTTGATATACCCAAAACCCTTTTGAAAATGAACGTCTTGAAAAAAAACCTTTTTGCAAAAAAATGAACCTTTTTGCAAAAACTAAAGATAATGGCAGAGGAAAATGAGCAGGTTCATAGCCATCGCGTATCCCATGCGCACGATCTGGCTCAGCTCCGTTGGACGGGCAAGAAAAGTGACGATACTCATCTGGCTTGCTGCCATCGTCTTGGCAGCACCCACTGCTGCTCGCATGGCTACCTAATTCCCTCTTCCTCTACTCCTGCTTCTCATTCTCCCGCCCATTTCCAGAACTACTTCGCTTTCCTCACCCAGAGCAACATGACGGCTGCCTGGTGTGTGCGAAGCTTCTCCTACCAGAGTCCAGGGTTGGCCCTCCCTCCCTCTGCCTCCCTCTTCCATCTGAAGACAGTGCTCGGGTGCAGTGCGGAGGGCCTGGACCAGGCCTACTGCGTCTATCAGTTCCTGCTCCTCCTCGTCCTCCCCCTCATCACCATGAGCTTCTGCTACACCCGCATCGTTCGCATCGTCCACGAGAGCAGCCGCAACACCCTCCTGCAGGAAGGCAGGTGAGCCCCTATCCTTCTCCTTCTCCGCCCTAAGTCTGCCCAGAAGCTTTCCACGTCTGTGCTTTGTCAATGGGGATGTTGTCTGGTCTGGTGGCTAGCAGGAGGCAGGGTGGAGGAATCTTTGAGGACCATTCAGCTGATGATCCATGCGAGCAAAAGCGTGGGTCTCACACCGGCGTCCAGTAAGTAAGTGGCTCCATTGACGCACCTGCACTAGGCCCCACCCCCTTTTCCCTCCTCATCTTCTCCTCTTTCAAAGCCTGGCGGGATGGTGATGTTGGGGCTGTGTGCAGTGGCTATGGGCGGCGGAGCCGTGAGGGCAGTGTGCCGAGCGCCGTGGAGGCCGATTGTCGAAGTCTGTCGGCCAAGAGCGGCTCCAAAGACGGCTCCCAGAAAGGCCTTCGCCCTGTCCAAGTCTCTCTTCAGGCTAGCATTTTCTCAATTTGAGTTTTAAAAAGTAAAGTTCATTATTGTTTCTCGATTTTCGAACTTTCCAAAATAGTGCCGATTGTGCTTTGGCATCCTAAAAATCCGCCTTCAGCCCAAGCAAACTAAAGGCCTTGATTGTCAATGAGAAAATTGGAAAGAGGTGGTGAAATTGGCAGGACAGCAATTGCAAACTCTTCCGTTTCAAGCGACGCGTGAGTCGGGCTGCTGACTCCAGTCGTAAGCAGGCAGCCTTTTTCCTACCCCATCCGTCTTTTCTTCTACCTTTAACTCAGCCTATGACAGATAGTGCAAATGCTGGTCGCCATTGTACTGATCTACACGGCCTGTTGGACACCGCGGCTGTTGGACGAGCTGCTCACCAGCTTCAATATCCTCTGCCCACTATCCACTGGCTCACTCAAAACCGTTCTTTTCACTCCATAATTTTGAGTGTAGAAAAATTTGCGAGCCAAACATGAATAATGTATTCATAAAGGCTTCCCCAACATTTAAGAGTGAAAGAAAGTTTGTCAGTTTCGAATGATGTCAGCGGTTCTGACGTACGTGAACTCCTGCATCAATCCACTCGTCTACGGCTTCATGTCTCAAGTTATTTTTTGATTCTTTAGTTCCATAGGGCTTCGTCTGTTATCTCTGCAAAAAACTACAAAATTTAGAAAAGATTGAACGTAGAATATTCTGCAATAATATGCAAACGGCAAAAAATGATATTGACAGAACTTTCGACGCACTTTCATGGACGCCTGCGGCTGCCAGCTTAGCCCGCCTTACCCTGATTCCTCCAGGCACCTTCTCTCCACTTACCATCCTTTTAATTTCTTCATAAAATTGACAGTCTATTTTCTTTCCTCTTTGTTAGCATGGTCAAATTTTCACGATTTTTAGCAACTTATCTAAACAGGCTCACAAAGATGCTCTTTGCTAGGACAATTCGTACGACGAACGCGATGGCAGCGCTGAGCATGAGTGATGTAAAGGATGGACGCTCGCACACGGTCCACTGGCCGGACTCTGCCCGACCGCCCCGCCGCGGCCTCTCCTCCAACTCCCTTCTTCGTCTCAACACCACCAATACACTACCCTCCTCCAACTCCGCTCACAACCAAGCACAACTTCTTTGAACACCTTCTCTGCTTATACTCAAATGATGCCTGTCTCATAAAAACTAAAATATTGACGGCCACTGATACCAATCTCGTTTTCTGCACTCTGGGCACTCTTGGTATTGTGTCATTTGTGGGAGCGACATAAACATCTAGTTATTGTTGCATGGAACGACATTTCAAAAGTCAAAAAGTATCACAAAACGTTTTTTTGGAATTTTATTTTTTTTGTAAGTCTTTGTGAAATAAGTTTAATTAAGCACATACTGTACACAAACAATCGTACGGATGATTATGAAGTTTTGATTGGCAAAAAAACTTGGAAAGACATGTACTTCAAGTTCAATCGAAGAATATAAGTGTGTAAAATAGATTTCGAATGGGCGCTCAGCCCCTGATTGGCTTCTTGCAGCCTCGCGTAGTTTTGCTGGTGCTGCAGCCTTTCCGCATTCGTTTAGTTCAATAAACAAGAGCCACCCTTCGCCTAAATCTGGAGCACCAAGCCTGAACCCGCCCAACACCAGCTCCCTCTCCGCCTAGGAGGAGGAGTGGACGGGGAACGGCACGGACTACAACGGGATCTCCTGCAACCTCCAGAGGGACAGCAGCGCCGCCTGGCCAGTCTTCCTCTTCTAGCCACCACTTCATCCGCACCCTTCACCTTCAGTCCAAGCTCTAAAGCGTTCTCGGTGGCTCTAGGGACCTCCCTATCCACCCTCCTTTGCGGTTTACTCACCTTTTTGGGATTCGGGGCTTTGCGTTTGGGGTTTTGAAGCAGAGCTGAATCGGGACAGCTACAACTTCTTCATGGCCTCCGTCACCTTCTCCATCGCCTCCCAGGTCTAGGATGCCAAGTCCGAGCTCTACAGCCTCATCTTCGTCTCCTACGACCTCCAGTTCACCCTCTCCAAACTCCCTTTCCATCCTTCACCCTCCCTCTTGCGTTGATGCCACTCTCTTGGCGATACGCTGCCCTTTCGTAACCCTTCGAGAACCTTCTCTAGCCCGGCTGACCTCTTTCGCAATCCTTGCGTTTGAGTGACGTCATCTACCGTAGCCCCTCCATACCTACACCCACTCTAAGGCCCCCACACTCTTCGAGCACAACTGTGTGCCCCCTCCATATCTACACACTCTCCACACCCTCACCCCACCCTCCATCAACAGCCCTCCTTAGGGCTAAGGCAATCAGAAACCAGTTCACCGGCTCCATGGCCTCCCTCTTCACCTGCACCGGCACCGGCTGGGGCAACGAGAGCTACGTCAGCTTCAAGGAGGCCAACAAGTCCGTCTACAGCTCTGCCTGGGGCTACGACGGCACCGCCAGCTCCAAGGAGGCCAACAAGTCCGTCTACAGCTCTGACTGGGGCTACGACGGCAGCGCCAGCAACAAGGGGGCCAACAAGTCCGTCTACAGCTCTGCCTGGGGCTACGACGGCACCGCCAGCTCCAAGGAGGCCAACAAGTCCGTCTACAGCTCTGACTGGGGCTACGACGGCAGCGCCAGCAACAAGGGGGCCAACAAGTCCGTCTACAGCTCTGCCTGGGGCTAGAGGCACGCCGCTCCAAGGAGGCCAACAAGTCCGTCTACAGCTCTGCTGGGGTGGGCAGCGCCAGCAAAAGGGGGCCAACAAGTCGTCTCAGCTTGCTGGGGCTCGGGCCCGCCAGCTCAAGGAGGCCAACAAGTCGTCTACAGCTCTGCTGGGGCTCGCGGCAGCGCCAGCAACAAGGGGGCCAACAAGTCGTTAAGCTCTGCCTGGGGCTCGGGCACCGCCAGCTCCAAGGAGGCCAACAAGTCCGTCTACAGCTCTGACTGGGGCTCGAGGCAGCGCCAGCAACAAGGGGGCCAACAAGTCGTCTACACTCTGCCTGGGGCTCGACGGCCCGCCAGCTCCAAGGAGGCCAACAAGTCCGTCTACAGCTCTGACTGGGGCTCGACGGCAGCGCCAGCAACAAGGGGGCCAACAAGTCCGTCTACAGCTCTGCCTGGGGCTCGCGGCACCGCCAGCTAAGGAGGCCAACAAGTCGTCTACAGCTCTGACTGGGGCTCGCGGCAGCGCCAGCAACAAGGGGGCCAACAAGTCCGTCTACAGCTCTGCCTGGGGCTCGCGGCCGCCAGCTCAAGGAGGCCAACAAGTCCGTCTACAGCTCTGACTGGGGCTGCGGCAGCGCCAGCAACAAGGGGGCCAACAAGTCCGTCTACAGCTCTGCCTGGGGCTACGACGGCACCGCCAGCTCCAAGGAGGCCAACAAGTCCGTCTACAGCTCTGACTGGGGCTCGCGGAGCGCCAGCAACAAGGGGGCCAACAAGTCCGTCTCAGCTCTGCCTGGGGCTAGCGGCCCGCCAGCTCCAAGGAGGCCAACAAGTCCGTCTCAGCTCTGCTGGGGCTACGACGGCAGCGCCAGCAACAAGGGGGCCAACAAGTCCGTCTCAGCTCTGCCTGGGGCTACGACGGCACCGCCAGCTCCAAGGAGGCCAACAAGTCCGTCTACAGCTCTGACTGGGGCTCGCGGCAGCGCCAGCAACAAGGGGGCCAACAAGTCCGTCTACAGCTCTGCCTGGGGCTACGACGGCACCGCCAGCTCCAAGGAGGCCAACAAGTCCGTCTACAGCTCTGACTGGGGCTACGACGGCAGCGCCAGCAACAAGGGGGCCAACAAGTCCGTCTACAGCTCTGCCTGGGGCTACGACGGCACCGCCAGCTCCAAGGAGGCCAACAAGTCCGTCTACAGCTCTGACTGGGGCTACGACGGCAGCGCCAGCAACAAGGGGGCAACAAGTCCGCTACAGCTCTGCCTGGGGCTACGACGGAGAGCTCCAAGGAGGCAACAAGTCCGCTACAGCTCTGACTGGGGCTACGCGGAGGAGAACAAGGGGGCAACAAGTCCGTCTACAGCTCTGCCTGGGGCACGCGGCAGCTCAAGGAGGCAACAAGTCCGTCTAAGCTCTGACTGGGACGAGGAGAACAAGGGGGCAACAAGTCCGCACAGCTCTGCCTGGGCACGCGCGCAGCTCCAAGGAGGCCAACAAGTCCGCTAAGCTCTGACTGGGGCACGCGGAGGAGAACAAGGGGGCAACAAGCCGTCAAGCCTGCCTGGGGCCGGGCGCTCCAAGGAGGACAAGTCCGCTACAGCTCTGACTGGGGCACAGGAGAGAAGGGGGCAACAAGTCCGCTACAGCTCTGCCTGGGCCGGCGCCAGCTCAAGGAGGAACAAGTCCGCTACAGCTCTGACTGGGCTACGGGAGGCAGAACAAGGGGGCAACAAGTCCGTCTACAGCTCTGCCTGGGGCTGACGGACCGCCAGCTCAAGGAGGACAAGTCCGCTACAGCTCTGACTGGGGCTACGGGAGGAGAACAAGGGGGCAAAAGTCCGAGCTCTGCCTGGGGTAGACGGAGCCAGCTCCAAGGAGGCCAACAAGTCCGCCTACAGCAACGGCTGGGGCAACGACAACAGTGCCAGCTCCAAGGAGGCCAACGAGTTCATCTACAGCTCTGCCTGCGGCTACGATGGCACCGACAGCTCCAAGGAGGCCAACAAGTCCGCCTACAGCAACGGCTGGGGCAACGACAACAGTGCCAGCTCCAAGGAGGCCAACGAGTTCATCTACAGCTCTGCCTGCGGCTACGATGGCACCGACAGCTCCAAGGAGGCCAACAAGTTCGTCAACAGCTCTGCCTGGGGCTACGACAACACCGCCGGCTCCAAGAAAGCCACCAAGTCCGTCTCCATCACCTGCAAGGGTCACAAGAGCGCCGCCTCCACCGGGGAGGCAGCCAAGAGTGTCTCAAGGGCCCGCCTGGGCCGCGAGAGCTCCGAGTTCCTCACCACGCTCACCTCCAGTGCCAACAAAAGCCGCCAGAAGACAGTCAGGTTCATTTCCAACTCCTGCCTGGGCCACCAAAGCTTCAAGAGCACCGCCTCCGCCGGGGAGGCCACCAAGAGCATCTCCACCGCCTGCCAGGGCCAGAAGAGCGCCGCCTCTGCCGGGGAGGCCACCAAGAGCATCTCAACCGCCTGCCAGGGCCAGAGGAGCTCCAAATTCGTCACCACGCCCGTCTCCACCTTCTGCCAGGGCCAGAAGAGCTCCAAGTTCGTCACCACACCCATCTCCACCTCCTGCCAGGGCCAGAAGAACTCCAAGTTCGTCACCTGCTCCAAGAACGCCGCCCCTGGGCGCTCCCGGCTTCGTCCCTGCCCGATGCCGCCCTGCCATCTCCAACGCCTGCCCAGGCCTCGAGACCCACAAGTTCATCAGCGGCGGCCAGAGCATCATCGGCGTCGCCAAGGACAGCCTCAGCTTCAACTCTCCTACTTCACCGTCTCCCAGCCCCTTATGCCTTTCAAAGGGGGGAGGAAAAGGGGTGGGGAAAAAGGGAAAGCAAAGTGGGCCTCCTCCTACTAGAAAAGGAAGGGGGCGGGAAGAAGAGGGCAAAAAAAGCCCACAAAAGATCCAAAAGGGACACAAAAGAGGCTTTGAGCCCACCTCACCAGAAGAAGAAAGGGCCCCCTCCTATCAGAAAAGGAAGGGGGCGGGAAGAAGAGGCCCAGAGCCCACCTCATCATCTCCTACACCTCCTCCAGTCTCACCAGCAGCGCCGGGGCCGCCCTACGCGCTTTCAAGGACTCCACCACCCTCTCAAGGCCTGTCAGCACCGCCAGAACCGCTCACTGCGCCTCTCAGGACTCCATCAACGCTCAGGTCGACCTCCGCGGCCTCTACACCTTCTTCCAGCCCTTCTCCGGCTCCATGGACAGCTCGGATGCCCACCAGAACGCCATCAGTGCTCAGTCCGCCCTCCGCGTCCCCGACACCTTCTTCCAGCCCTCCTCCGGCTCCAGGGACAGTTCGTACGCCCGCCAGAAGCTCACCAGCACCACCCGGCCTGCCTACTGCGTCTGCCAGGACATCACCAGCGCCCAGGTCATCCTCCGCGTCTCCGGCACCCTCTCCATTCCTCCTACACCTTCTCTCCGCCATCTCAAGCGTCATCAGGGTTTTGTTGGGGCCTAAACAGCCTCAATGAACCCACACCTTGCCGTGTTCAGCTTTCCCTTCTCTCTCCTCTCCTGTTGGGGGCTGGATTGAAGCAGGAGGGAGAAATGGGCGCCGGGGAGAGCTTCGCGAGCCTGGCCAGCACCGGCGGCCAGTTCCACGCTCTCTACACCCCCCAGAACGACTTCTACGTCACCTGCAATCGCCTCCTCCACTCCTTCTCACCAGCCCCTCAAGCGTCCAAAGGGTTGCATTGGGGCCTAAACAGCCTCAATGAACCCGCACCTTGCCGTGTTCAGCTTTCCCTTCTCTCTCCTCTCCTGCTGGGGGCTTGGTTGAAGCAGGGGGAGGAAATGGACGCTGGGGAGAGCTTCGCGAGCCTGGTCAGCACCGGCGGTCAGCTCCACGCGCTCTACGCCACCCAGATCAACACCCGCAACACCTCCAACGCCTACAGCCACCTCTTCACCTTCTCTCTCCCCTCTCAAGCGCCTCTGGCTTCTGTCTTTGGCTTCGGCCTCAGCAGAGCCACAGCTTTCGGTGCATGCTTTCCACTTTCTTCTCCTCTCCTGCCCTCGGCTGGATTGAAGCAGGAGGAGCGAATGGACGTCTGGGAGAGCCACGCGAGCCTGGTCAGCACCGGCGGCCAGTTCTACAGCCTCTACATCGACCAGGACACCCTGGACACTGCCTACAAGCCTCTCTTCAATCCCTCCATCCACCTTTGAGCTAACTTTAGCCTAGCCTCAATTTCGCCTTTTCTCTTTGTCAGGGGTAGGGATTCAGCAGGAATTTCGAAAAATTTGAGGATTTGTTTGAAGTAGGATTGTTTTATGGCTTTCATACAACTTTCACCATGCCTTTTATGCGCCACCAAATGCTAGGAAAAAGGGCTTCATCTACTCTAGGCTTCCAGCGCTTTTTATCCTTTGCCAAGCCTTCCAGTCACCAGCTAAAACGCCTTCCATGTGCCGCCTTACTCTTTCTCCTCATACCCATTCACCTTGCACTCAACTGTAAAGGGAGGAGATAGGAGTGGGCTGGGCAGTGCACGGAGCCCAGAGCTGCGAAAGTTTCGGCAAGTAGCAGCGGCCCAGAAACGTGGCACTCTGCCTTGGCCTGTCTTTCTCTCTCTCACCTCACCCACTAGGACCCAGCCACCCACGCCGCTCATGGCCTTTAGCAGCTCCTCAGCTATCATACATCTTTCATCTCTTCACCTTTCCAGCTTAGCCCAGCACACAGACCCCCAGCATGGCTCCAAGATTTGATCTTTGTGTGTGTATGCTGATCTCCTACTGTGACTGCTGGCCCCTTAGGTTCTCAGTTCATTCCATCCATTCAAAGCAGCCACTACTTCACCTTCCATGCACCAGCCTCCGCCCCTCTCTCACCTCTACTCCAACCTCACTCCCATCCAGGACAATCATCTACTTGGCTCCACCTTCCTTCCACCAAAATGCTCATATTGTTGGCAAGATTTGTTCACCAGCCTTTTCTTACTGGCTTTAGGATTTCATGTGATTTTGCGAAGGCTCTTTTGGGATACAGGCATTGTTCTAGCTTTTAGCAGCCCGTTGGGCGCCTTTCCTCTCCTCTCACCCTTCTTTCTTAGTGAGGGATGATGTGTAAAATAGATTTCGAATGGGCGCTCAGCCCCTGATTGGCTTCTTGCAGCCTCGCGTAGTTTTGCTGGTGCTGCAGCCTTTCCGCATTCGTTTAGTTCAATAAACAAGAGCCACCCTTCGCCTAAAATAAGTTCACAAAACTATAAAGTTAACTTCATAATGCAGTAATAAAACGTTTTTGAGTTTTACAAAAATTGTTAAGCATATAATTTTAAAATATTTTCATTTATATTTTTCATGAACTTTAAGCGAAGTAAGTTCATACAGTTCCACAATATTCAGCAATGAGGCTTAAAAACAGCTCACGGATTGACAAATGGCACGAACAGGACAGCAAAACCACCAACGCGTAACATTGAAACATATTTTTAAAGTCACAAAAATTCCCTCAGAGGCAAGGTAGGTTCTGGGCCAGGACCTTGTGCACCTTCCAATATCTTTCATTGTTCACTGGAGGAGGGGGCGAGAAAAAACGGGGAAATACTTTGGGATTGCCGAGTGTATGGAAGGCGAAGTAGCAGAGGGCCAGGCTTATGTTCAGCGCAGAGACGAGGCCGTAGAGCGCTACGTTGGCCTCGTACACGGCGTACAGGCCCGTAAACCAGGCTGCCACACTCACCGGCAGCGTGAACAACAGACCCTTCTGATTCGCCCTTCATTCCACCTCATCCCTTTATCCATCCATTCTCTATGAATGAAAAAGGCTACAAAGCGGCCGTCATCTGGTAGGGGTTCACGTTGTCCAGACGAGGACGCTCCAGCTCCATGCCACCCGCCTCCACTAGGATTATGGCAGCCCCTGGAGGGTATTGAATACGGTGAATGAGGTCCTGGAGATGGAGAGATGGGAACCGGCGAGGATGGCGACGGGGCCGAGGGAGGCGAGCGAGATGTTGTGGCCCAGATTGAGCCAGCAGGACCAGGCCGATGGATAGTCGTTGTGGAAGAGCAGCGCCGAGGAGGCGGTGTAGAGGCCGGGGATGATCTGATTGGAGACGGGTGGAGTGGGGGAGAGTTGGTGAAAGGAAAGAAGCAATACCCAGCAGAGGAGAGCGAACTGGGGGCGGGTGAAGCGACTGCCGCTGGGGAGGACGCTGGCGGTGAGGCAGTAGGCCTGGAAAGCCTCGGCGGTGAGCCAGGCGAAGTTGCTGAGGAACAGCGCCTGCAGGCCTACGGAGGCCAGCTTGCACAGCACCTCAAAAGCTCCCATATTTCTGGCCACCCTTCAAGCTCTGAGTGACAACAGCGCTCTCGGTCTTCTTGCGCAGGCTGATGATGATGGCGTGGGCGAGGAAGAGGGAAAGTTCTTCGTTCAGGTGAATGAAGCGCTCGATGGATTTGTCCCTGCAAATTGCTTTGCAATGCGCAGCCCCTATTGACAAATTCTCCAAATAGGGGAGAACCGGACAAAGGCCAGGTAGGCTGCCATGGTGGCGGCGAGGATGCCGAGTAGGGTGAGGCAGCCCATGGTCTGCATCACCGACGTCACCAGCTCCTCCGTCTCCGTCAGCGGGTAGACTGGCGTCGTCGCCTTCCCCTCCCCTTCCCTTCAACCCTCCACTCACTCACAGCACTCCCTCTCTTTTTCCATCTATTAGGCACTCATGAGAGTCCATGGGCTCCGTAGGCTCCGGAGTAGTGGGCTCCGGCGGCTGGAGCGTGAACTTGGCCAGGTACCAGTCCTTGAGAGCTGCCAGGAGCTTCTCCGGCATGCGGACCCTGGGCGCTGCCCTCTCCATGCGGTAGAAAGCGGCGTTGGGCGGTGCGATGGCTTCTGAGTCCAGCCACTCCGTCAGTGGGGCGTAGTCCCCCTCGTCCGCCGCATCTAACACATCAGCAGGCACGCTTGCATTCCCGAACTTCTCCAACTCCGCCACTGCGCCCTAAAGTATAAGCATCGTTGGCCAGTAAATCAATTGCGCTGAAGACCTAAAGTGGGAACCTTGAGAAGGTTGCTGTGGAACCAGTCGCCAAGCGCATCCATAAGGCCGGGCGGGGGCTTCCAGTAGGCTGTGGAGGCTTGCAGTCGGTCCCAGGCCAACTGACTCACCCGCTTGTCCTCCTCCTCCAGCCAGTCCACGAAGCCTGACCAATCGCCCTGCTCCAGCTCCTCCACCGCCGCCGCCGGCAATGCCTCCAGCTCCAGGAACTTGGCCAGCTCCTTCAGCCCGTAGGCCTTCAGCGGGTCCGCCGTCGTCCCCTGTTCTGCCTCATCCAGAGCCTCCTCGGGCTTGAGGCTAGCCTCCGTGGAGGTTATTTCCAGACTCGGGATGCCCTCGGTCACAGAAGCCAGCCAAGCGAGCAAAGGCGTTTTCAGCTCCTCTGGGACTTTCTTACTGCTTGCCAGCTCATTGGCCGCCTCCTGTCGAGGTGTGATCCCTTCTGCGTCTAGCCAGTCCGTGAGAGCCTTTGGATTGCCGCCCAGCACTTCCTCTGCGATCGCATTCGGCAGCTGGGAGGCTGGAACCCCGATCAGCTCCAAAGCCTCCGCCAAACCTTCCGCAGTTATCTCCCACCTCCCTTCTGGCGAAGTGGATCCTGGTACTGGCACTTTAGGCGCGGTTGTGGAACTTTTAGCCACTTCTTCGGCTATATCTGCCGCAGGGGTGGTTTTGAGCTGCTGCTCCGTCGTAGAACTGATCTTCACTTGGCCCCATTTTGATTGGATGGCCGTGATGAGATCTCGGGGCAGCAGAGCTGCTCCCTTCTCAGCCAGCTCTTCCACTTCCTCCGGTGTCGGTGGCGGCTGTTTCTCAGCTAGCATCTCCAAGTAGCCGTCATTGTTGTCTGAATCCAACTCCTTTGCCGTCTCCGGGGTCAGCTGAGCTCCAGCCAACTGCTCCAGAAGAGGCAGAGCTTCAGAGGGAAGGCGTTCATCAAGGAAGCCTGTCAGATCGTTCTTCAGCTCCAGTGGAAGAGAAGCGCTGGCGAGGGCGGCGGAGGTGTTGGCGGGGAAACGCAGGTCCTCTGCGGTCAGCCAGGTGAGTAGGCTTTCCGTATCGCCGGACATCAGTCTCCCTTCCACCGCTTCTGGAAGACTGATGCCGAGAGTGGCCATCAATTCTTCCAGTTCCACCTGACTCATGTAGGGCGTCGATGTCATCTGGTGAAGAAACTCCGTCGTGGAGATCACCGTAGATTTCTTTGTGCTCATTCCTCTTTTTGCGAATTTGGCTTCTATGGCTTGAATGAGTGGCGAGGGCAGGAGGCCTGCTCCACTCTTCGCCATCACTGCCACCTCGTCTTCACTCGGCTGAGGCTGCCTCTCCTCCAGCATCTCCAGGTAGCCTTCATATCTGCCAGCCTCCAGCTCAGAGAGGATCTCAGGAGGAACTGTGGCCTTCGCCAACTGCTCCAGCAGTGGCACAGCTTCCAAGGGCAGCTGCTTTTGCAGGAAATCGATGAGAGCATCCTGCAGGCCTTGGGGGAGGGAGGAGTTGGCGAGGGCAGCGGAGGTGTTGGCAGGGAAGCGTTTGTCCTCGTCTGCCAACCAGTCCATGAGTGGCGTGCTCTCTCCGTCGGCTAGACTGGACGCCGCTTCTGCAGGCAGAGTGAGGCCGAGAATGGCCTCCAACTCCGCCAACAATTCGGCAGTCAGGTACGGCGTTGGGGCTGGGCCAGATCCAGTGATTCCAGCTGTTGCAAAGGTTGGTGTCAGTCCTTCAGCTGCTTTCGTACTGCTTTGCGCGAACTCTTGGATGATGGCGAGGAGGAGGTCTGGCGGTAGATGGTGTCCTGCCTTGTTGGCGACGGCTTGGACCTCCTGGCTGGTGGGCGGGGGCTCTCTAGCCTTAAGGCTAGCCAGATAGCCGGTGTAGCCGGCGGCCTCGATATTCTTCAGGCTCTCCTCCGATAGCTCCGCCCCAGCCAGCTGCTCCAGGGCGGGTAGAGCTTCTAAGGAGAGGCGTCCATTGAGGTAGTCCGACAGTGTCTCCTTCACTTCTGTCGGGAGCGAGGAGTCGGCAACGGCGGCGGAGGTGTTGGAGGGGAAGCGAAGCCTGTCCTCCTCCAGCCAGGCTAGCAGGCTGTCCTGTCCTCTACCGGAGGCCAGATCTGCTGCCGTCTCCGCTGGCAAAGGGAGGCCGAGAATCCTCGCTAATTCCTCCAGCTGCTCCGGCGTCATGTAGGGCTGTGGGGAGACTGCTGGTGATGCTTTCTGGCTGCTAGCTTTCGCTGCTCCAGTTTCAGCCATTCGGGCTGCTGCTGTGGTCGTGAGTCCTTCGTCCATCTTCGTACTCGTCGCTTTAGTCCCGTATTCCGCTTCAATGAGGTCGAGGAGCTGTTGAGGCAAAAGTCCTGCCGCACTATTCACCACCTTTGCCACTGCCTCTGGCGTTGGTGGTGGCTGTTTCTCCGAGAGCATGCGAAGGTAGGCTTGGTAGCTTCCGGCTTCTATGTCTGCAAGGCCCTGGCTTGATAGCTCGCTTCCCGCCAGTCCTTCCAGGAGTGGCAGGGCTTCCGAGGGCAGACGCTGGCTCAGGAAGCCTGTCAGAGTCTGCTTCAGCTCTTCTGGCAGGGCTGCGGCGGCAATGTCGGCTGAGGTTTTGGCGGGGAGGCGAATATCTTCGGTCGCCATGTAGGCCAGAAGACTCTCGCTGCTTCCAGAGGCCAGATCGGCGGCCACCTCAGACGGGAGACTGACGCCTAGAATCTGAGCCAATGTAGCCAGCTGCTCCGAGCTCAAGTAGGGAGCTGGGGCCTTGGAAGTGCTGCTGGCTTTGATCTTAGCAGTCCACATTTGAACCGAAGGGGTCGTCGATAAGATCTCTTCTAGTGTTGGTGTTGCTGCAGCAGTGCTGCTCTTCGATCCGTAGGCTGCGCTGATGGCCTGTAAGAGCTCAGGAGGCAGATAGCCCCCCGCAGTGGCCGCCAACTGCTCCACCTCCTCCGGCCTAGGTGAAGAGGCTCTCGCCGCCAGTGCGGCCATGTAGCCGTCGTAGACCCCGGCCTCCAGCTCTGTCAGAGTCTCAGGAGCCAGCCTAGCCCTTGCCAGTGCCTTCAGAGCAGCCACGGCTTCCGAGGGCAGGCGTTGGCGGAGATGGGCAGCCAGGTCCGCCTTCAGCTTGGAAGGAAGGCTGGATTTGGCTAGGGCGGAGGAGGTGTTGGCGGGGAAGCGAAGCTCTTCGCCGGCTAGCCAGGTCATGAGGCTGTCTGTGCTTCCCGCTGCAAGATCAGCGGCCACCTCTGGCGGCAGTGGAACGCCGAGCATGGCAGACAATTCTTCCAGCTGCTCTGGACTCAAGAACGGAGTGATGTCTTCTGTCGTTGAAGGCTTCTCACTGGTGGCTTCGAATACCGCAGTGCTGCTTACTGCTCCATAGGCGGCGCTGATGGCTTGCAGGAGTCCTTTGGGTAGAAGATCTCCGGCGCTGGCAGCCAACTTCTCAACCTCGGATACTGTAGGCGGTGGTCCTCTGGCGGCCAAGATGCTGAGGTAGTCTTCGTAAGCATTCGCCTCCAACCCTGCCAGGACATCAGAGGCCAATGAGGCTCCTGCCAGGGCCTCTAAGACGGCCACAGCTTCCAGGGATAGACGCCCTTCGGCATAGGCAGCGAGACTGCTCTGCAGATCGACGGGAAGGCTGGAGTCGACGAGGGCGGCGGAGGTTGTGGCAGGGAAGCGGAGGTCTTCAGCAGCCAACCAAGCCATCAGGCTGTCCATGTCTCCGGAGGCCAAGTCCGCTGCTACCTCTGCTGGCAATGGAACGTTGAGAATAGCGGCCAAATCTGCCAACTGATCGGGATTCAAGTAGGGTGCATCCGTGGTTGTCACTGGCTTCAGGGCCGTTGAAGACGGTGGAAGTGCTGGTGCGCTCTTTTTCGTCGTCCTTTCGGGCAGAATGGAAGCAGCTTCCGTCGCTGGGGCCATGCTCGTAGTACTCTTCGCGCCGTATGCCATGCTGATGAGCTGGAGAAGCTCTGGAGGCAAGAAGCCTCCCGCACTCTCCGTCCACGCCTCCACCTCATCCGCCATCAGCTCCTGTCCAGCCAACATGGCCAGATAGCCATCGTAGGCGCCCGCCTCCACCTCTGCCAAGGCTTCAGAGGCCAGCGCAGTCCCGGCCAACTCCCCCAGAGCAGCCACAGCTTCCAGGGATAGACGCTTGCTTAGATAGACGGCCAGATCGGCCTGAAGATCGACAGGGAGGCTGGAGTCGGTGAGGGCGGCGGAGGTGTTGGCGGGGAAGCGAAGGCCCTCGCTGGTAAGCCAGGAGAAGAGTCCTTTGCTGTCGCCGTAGGCCAGGGCCGCGGAGACCTCCTCGGGCAGGGCGAGGCCGAGGATGGACGCTAGTTCGGCCAGCTGCGCCTGGTCCATGTAGGCTTTGGGAGAGGTGGAGGGAGGAATGGCTTGCGGAGTGGTGAGTGGAGGCATGTATTTGTTGGTTGTCGCAACTACTGACTGGGTCGTTGGGATTTCAGCCACCACCATTGCCGTTGTTGTAGCGGAATCTGGCAGGGTGGTGCTTGGTCTTTTGGGAGCGGCGGTTGAGGTGATCTTGATGTTCTCTTCAACCGTACTTGTGAAAGGAAGAGATGTTGCAGCCTTGAGGTTGGTAGTCATTGGAGCGCTGCGTCCTTTGGTTGAGGTTTTCATTGGCATTTGTGTTGTGGTGTAAATTGGCAAGGGATTAAGGGTTGTTGTAGAAACAGGCTTGGTCTTGACAGGAGTGGGGTTGGGTGTGGTTGAAGATGTAGTTGAGGCTGAAGTGGTGACCGTGGTTGAACATGGGGCTGTGGTCTGAAGTTGTGGTTGAAATGTGGTTGAAATTGAAAAAGGGGTTGTTGTAGTAATAGTGGTTGTGGTCGATGAGGTGGCTGAGGTTGATGAAGTGGCTGTGGTAGAAGAAGTGGTTGTGGTTAAAGAAGTAGTTGAGGTTGATGAAGTGACAATGCTTGTAGATGCAGTTGATGTGGTTCCAGCAGAAGAAGTTGAGGAGACGAGTGTGGTTGAAGAGGATGGTGTGACTGAAGCAGGGCACTCCTGGAAGCAGTAGTCCCAGGTGTTGTTCTGGTCAGTGTAGCACCAGGGGGCGCTCTCTTGGCGGCAGGCTTTTGGGTTGGCGCAAACGTTGCCTTCAGACAGATTCACATATCCACTGCGATCAGTGAAATCAATTATAGCTTTCATTTGCTCGCTTTTATTGACTAGGCCACTTGATTGATGAAATCTAAACAGGAATGATCTAATTCGCGTGCTCGCCATAGAATCACGAAAATGGCCAAAGAATGGTGTGAAATAGAAAACCAGCTTCCGCAAGACTGCGACCGAAGCTCTGCCAGGCCTCTTCAGTCTCGCAGCCGTTGCCGCTGAGCGACCAGTTGATGCACGCCTCTCCGTTCACCTGCAACTAGCTGCTTCATATTCATCACCTCCTACTTGGAGGGAGACTGGGAACCGTAGTGCTCTTAAAGTGGGCCTCGTCGAAGGCCAGCGACTCGTAGAGGCAGGCCGGGCTGTTGTCCAGGGCGCAGTCTCCCATGCCCATCACGCACTCTCCTGCATACACACCCCCTTACCATCACTTCGCTTCATGGATAGAAGGGAGGAGGCGGACGGGGCAGAGGGAACTGGCAGAGCGGGCGGGCTTGCGCGAAGCCCATGGAACCATCGTTCAGCTTATAGCGAGCCCCTTGCACTCGCGTACGCGCGGCGTTTGCTTGCCCGATTTCAGTCCCACTATTATCATCATCTGGGTTCGGACCGCCCCAAAGCTCCGTCTCCGTGAAACCTGGAGGCGGGCTTTGTTCCCTCTTTTCCCGCGGCTAGACTAAGCTGAACTTTTAGTGGAGCCGTCCTCCAATGTCCAGTACCATCCTTCGTCTGGCCGACTCTGCCCATCCGCTTGACGCAGGTTCACCCAGAACTGGACATTTTCCAACTCCTGGCATTCTGCTTTTTCTGCGCTGTATAACTGAAAGCAGGCAGGCTGACCAGGCTCATGTGGGTGTAGATGCGCTGAAGTTGGCCGTGGAGGTGCGGGGCTGCGAGACTGCCACCGAGCTGCTGGCAGAAGTCCAGGGCGTCTTGGAAGTTCATTCTCTGCTCGCTCAGGCGTCCAGAGAAGCAGTATCCGCTGTCCAGGGTGTGATTGGCATCGGCCAGGCAAAGCTCCAGCCCACCCGTCGGCTTCGTCACGGTGGTAGGCGGATTGTTAGTGGTTGGAGGTGTATTGGTGACAAGGGCCTTTGAGCTGCTCGGGTTGAGGGAGAGGTTGGCGGAGGTGGTGGTGGTGGAGAGGGAGAGAGGTGGGCTAGAGGTGGTGGGGAGCTGGTTGTTGGTGGTAGGAGCAGTATGCCAGACAGGTGGCATCGGATCCAGGTTCTCTGGCTGCGGGGCCCCTGAAGTCCGTTGGAGCTTAGAACATTTTTTCCAGGCAACACAATTAGGCAGCCACCGAAAAGATATTCGCAGACGGCGTGCCTGCCGGTGAATTCGTCTTCGTCGTCGATAACAAAGGCCTCTGGGGGGTCCTTATTGTGGGAGCCGCCTTTGATCTTCACGTTGCGCTGGAAGGAAGTCCATTTGAGGTCCCAAGGACAGTCCGGCCAGAAAGGGCAGTTGCTGCGCGGGAGTGTGGCCTCCATGGCCAGCGAGAAGCGGCCCACCGGACGAAGGTCGCTCACCTTCCACCCATCGTACCACCAGTTCTGGCTCTCAAGCCCTTTTTTGCTATGAAAGGCCAGAGTGATACGGCAGAGGTACCAGGGGGCGGTAGGCGGCGCTGTCATTGAGGTTGCGGAGGCCGGAGTAGGCGTTGTGGTCCATGACGTAGGAGTTGTTGGTGGTGAAGAGCCAGGCAAAGACGGGGGCCGCGTTCCAGTGCGCCAGGCGGCCACGGACTCCCGCTGGCGGACTCCCAGTGTTCATCCCGATGAAGTGTACGCAGTCTTCGAAGCACGCCTCCCTGTTGATGAGGGGGCCAATTTGCAAAGCGGAGAGAGGAAGTAGGGTAAAGGAAGTGTGACCAGGTGGTGCCGAATGGGTGGAAGCGGAAGCAGTGCCCGGTGCTAGGCTCCACCTGGCCCATGTTCAAATGGCACCAGAAGGCCAGCTCGTCAGCGTTGCCAACTCCGACTGTGCTGGCTGGGTTGGCGGCTTCTGTGAAGGATGTCACGCTCACCGATGCATCTGATACAGGCACTTTATTTGCCCTGCAATGAAAGGGTGTCAGTTAACCGGCCTGGGTTGGCCCCATGCCGACGCTAGGCGATGTAACGGGCACTCTTTCGGCTGTGATGGTCGTCATAGCAGGGCTTTTCTTGGCTTGGTCTGGAAGAGTTTGGCCTGCAGCTGGCATCGGCTCCAGACTCTCCATTAGCGGCGGCTCTGCAGATGAAGGAGATAGAAGGGGAGATGGATAGATGAGAAAGGCTAGCCGAAGAGGTATTCGCAGGCGGGGCTCCTGGTCCCGGCAGCGTCCTCGTCGTCGAATTGCCAAGCGCCAGGGCGGTGGCGGCCCTCCTTGATCTTCACCAGGCGTTTGGACTGCTTGCCATCCACCCACAGGTCCATCCACTTGCACTCTGAGTAGACAGTGGAGGGGCAGGAGGGGCCGGGCGGGAGGGCGCTCTGCATGTCCAGCGAGAAGCGACCCACCGGATAGGCCGGCGTCCCCGAGTAGCCGTCCCACCACCAGTTCATCGCCTCCAAAAGCCCACCTTGAAGACGGGAAGGAGAAGCCGTGTAGTAAACGAGTGGGCGGAAGGTGGGGGTGTCGTTGAGGTAGCGGAGGGCGGAGTAGGAGTTGTGGTTGAGGACGGTGGCGCTGGCGTTGGTGAGGAGCCAGCGGAAGACGGCGGGGTTGTTCCAGTGGGCCAGACGCCCGCGGACTCCACTTGGCGCCACCCCGCTGTTCATTCCTGCGAGGTCGGCGCAGTGCTGGAAGCCGCTTTCCCTGGAGGTTAAAAGTAGAGGCGATTTTCGATAGAAAGGAGCTGGGTGGGCAGAACCAGTTAATGCTGGTGTCATGTCGGCGGAAGCAGTGCCGAGTGCTGGCCTCCACCTCCCCATTGTTCGCCTGGCACCAGACGGCCAATTGTATCCACGGATAGCTCTCCACACTGGTCACAGGCGCTACGGCGGGTGTGCCAGTTGCGGAATCTAGGTGGCTGAGACTCACTGTCTTGGCGTCAGTTCCTGCACCCCTCCCAAATATGCCAGAGAACAGTAAACAACCTGAGTGGACGAGAATGGCTGAAGGCCTTAACCTTGCTGGGTGGCTATGGCGGTAGAAATGCGGGAATCGGCGGAAGTCGGAGAAATTGGAGGGCCCAGGTTTGTTGGCCCCGGAGGCTCTGGAAATACAGGTTGCTTGAAGTCGGGGGGAAGCGGGCGATGAGAGTAGGTGACCGAAGAGGTACTCGCAGAGCTGGGACCTGGTTTGGGTGGCCTGGTCGTAGGTGAGGGTCCAGGGCTTGCCGTTGTTGTTGGGGCCGTCCTTGATTTTCACGATGGGTCTGGCCCCATCCGCCGTCCAGACGAGGAGCCAGCGGCAGGTGGGCCACACTTGAACAGATGTGCAATCGCTGTCGGGCAGGACGCTGGCCAGATCCAGTGAGAAGCGGCCCACTGGATGCGCCCCGCTTGCGTTCCACCCATCCCACCACCAGTTCGCTTCCTGCACACTTTCCATCTCTCCACTTCCTTTGGCCTGGGAAAACTGCTCAAAACTTTTTCTGTTTTCGATTGTCCAATTTCTATTGCCAATCAATGATGTCATGCAGGGCAAAAGTGGTGCTTTGACGAAAATCTATGTTGAAAAGCAAAGCCCCATGGGCCACTGCTGAAGTCTAATCCATGGTCGCAAATTGAGAATATTGCTTATGGTTACTACTGATGAAGTTTTATAGCATTGAGTTAGCGCTCATTTTTCAACATTTACAAAATTGCTAATTGTTTTTAAATATTTAGGAGCGTCACAGAATTCACTAGGTGCTGCGCTTTTATTACACCTTGCTCTATCAGCGGAATCAAAATATGGGGTAAAAAAGGAAAAGGATGGCTAACAAATGGGTGCGTCTCATCTTGCAAAGCGAGGTTGCGGAGGCCGCTAAAGGTGTTGTGGTCGATGACATTGGGGTGGTTGCAGCCAAGAGCCATTCAAAGACAGCCACGGTGTCCCAGTGCCCCAGGCCCCCCCGCAGGAAGGAGGAAAAGGATGGCTAACAAATGGGCGCGTCTCATCTAGCAGGGCGAGGTTGCGGAGGCCGCTGAAGGTGTTGTGGTCGACAACGTTGGAGTGGTTGCGGCCGAAGAGCCAGTCGAAGACAGCCACGGTGTCCCAGTGCCCCAGGCGCCCCCGCAGGCCGGCCGGCGGAGGACTGGTCCAGTGGAAGCTGGCACAGCGGTGGAAGCTCGTTTCCCTGTCGATGGGAGCAAGGCTGGAATGGCAGAGGGAGGAAAGGCCGAGGGCAACCAGTTGACGTCATCTAGGTGAAAGCAGAAGCAGTGCCCGGTGCTCGGCTCCACCTCACAGTTGTTAAGCAGGCACCAGGCCGCCAGCTCCGTCCATGGGTAGGACGCGGCTGTGGTAGCCAGGGCAGGCCACTCCGTTGTGTCTATGCCTGAGTCCAAGCCTGCCAAAGTAATCGGTGCTCTTCAGGATATCCTCAACTGGAAGGATTTTATTCGATGAAACAGAGTTTAGCTCCAAAAAATGCTAACTTTTTGTCGTTGTCGCTGGAAGGAATTTAGAGCTTTGAATGATAGGTGCTGAAGTCGTCTCTGCTGTTGACTGAATCGCTACAAAAAACCAGCGCTTATCAAGTGGCAAAAAAATCAAGTAGTGAAAAAATGAAAGTCATAGAATCTTACTAGTCGTCACTGCAAAGGCCTGAGACGTAGAGGTTGGCTTAGTGGTGATGCTGGTGGTGGTAGGCTCAGTGGTCGTGGCAGGGGCTGTGGTGCTCGTGGTTGCAGCTAGCGTTGTTGTCTTCGGCTGCTTGGCTGCATAAGCAGGGACAGAATAGGCAGCGGCAGGCAAGAACAAAGTGGGAATCGTTACGAGAGCAGTGGGGCATAAGACTGTAGGCGCTGAGATCCTGGTGATTACTCCTGGTGTCGGGGTTGAAATAGGCGAAGAGCTGGCAGTGATCTTCTTCACCCGGCTCCGATACGAAGGCAGTGCAGTTGGGGGTAGCGGAGCAGTGGGAAGCGCATTGTGTCGGGCTTCTCTGACTTTTCCCGCCGAGCTTCATCTCGCTGTAGGTAGTCTGCATCTCTATGCCAAACGGACAGGTGGCCCCTGAAACGGGAGCTGTTAGTCATCTCTATTGCTAATTGATGAGAGCACCGATGACAGAGGGACAGTCGGATCGACGTTGGTATAAGGTGCGCTTATTGGAGCTGGTCCCGCTTGCCGGGTCTCTTGTGGAGTAGAGGTTGCAGGTTGATTGACGGAGGTGGAAGCCAAGGCAAGCGGGCAAGTCGCTGCAGGCCGCCGCGCACTCCCTGCAGCTAAGCCCCATCCTACGCTCTCATGCTCACCAGTCTCTTACCCCAGAGTCAAGTCTGGCACGAAGCCCAGCAGTTTGTCGCTTGGGAACACCTTGAAGTCCACCAGTTCATCGTAGCAGTCTGTGAAAGCAGGCGTTTTTGAGCCTTTTTTCAAAAAAGACGGAGGAGGTAGAACTGAGAATGTTGAAGGTGTCGCACTGGCAGCTGGCCAGGGTTTCCGTTTCGTAGCTGATGCTGGTGAAGAGGCGGAGTCTGGTCTCCCCACAGTTGGGCGCAGAACAGACCCCGGTGCCTACTAGGGAACCGCCTGCAACCCATACACCTTCCACCTCCTCCCCAGCACCACCTGGCCAACTCTCCAGCCCGGCCTCCACACCCATCAGCAGTTGTTCCATCCAGTTATCCCGACTCGCATTCGTGCCGACAGGATAGACACTGTGCCCCAGCTGAGAATGCGGTCAGAGCTGTGAGGCGGGGTTTCTGAGGACAGGAGAAGGGAAGACCTGGGAGCAAGTGTGGGAAGCGCTGGCAATGGGCAGGGCGCCGCCAGCGTAGCGGATGTGGAGACAGGAGAAGCCCATGCGCATGCCCTCTCCAGCGCAGACCAGCTGACCAGCAGAGACCACAGCATCTGTCAGACCCTTTGGCATCTTCTCATCATCCATCGGCAGAAGCCAGCTGACCTCTATTGCAGACAGGAAAGCAGGTGGTCGGAATTTTGCTACCAGTGACTGCAGTTACTTTGTTTTTGGTGACCTGCCAACAAGCAACTTTGCAATGTTCACACTTAAGTCACGTAAAATCAAACTTGCCAATAGATGTCGGGGCTTAGGCAATAGTCCGAAGCCGAAACCAAGGCAATGCTGGCTAGAAGGTTCAGCCACATTAGCCTCATTGCGATGTGGCTGATCCTGTTTAGATGTTTAAGGGTTTAGATGCACCAACTTCATGGCTAATTTAACGGCATCTTAGCTAACGTCACTGTGATGATTACAGTGTAAGCGATAGACAAGTATAATAAAGGTGATTAGATAGCTATCAGCTGAAGCTAAGTGGCACCAATTGGACAGACCTCTGCATCAATTAGGACCAATTTGAGCAGACCTCTGCATCAATTAGGACCAATTTGGGCTCGACCCTGACGCACCTACATTCTATTCATCGTCGCAATAGCATATAACGAATTTGCTTCTCGGTTCCCACCAAACTCTTTTGTGAGCAGCCGTCTTGTTTTATACCGACTGAGCCAGAAGTAAAATAGAAAGATCCACTAGAGAAAATCGCTAAAATGCATGCGCTAGCGGCAAACAGAAGGCAAGATCACGGGGCCTTTCGCTAGAAGTGGAACGGATCACAGCGAGGTAGAAACGTGCAAAAAGTAGGCAACAGTGTAACTAGAAACTCCCGTTCCTAAAAAAGACAGCTTCCCAGAAGGCAAACGATGCTTAGCAAAATGGCACATACGTGAAAATGATGCAGGCTATTGCAAGAAAGGAAAATGCTGGCCAAACTACTAGGTACTAGGGCTCCAGAGGGTCGTAGCCTTCGCCGCAGTGTGCCTGAAGACTCATAGAAGGTGAATGAGAGTTTAGGCGAGAAAAGGAAGGATGACCATGTCTTGAGGAACCTCGCCGGGGCAGTGGAAGGGGCTGTTGGGTGAGCAGATGTAGGCGGAACGAAGGCAGCGCCCGCCCTGACTGCACATGTAGGTCGCGTAGCTCTGGCTCTTGCACTCTGTCAAGAATGGTGGATGAGGCTAGGTGTCGGAAGGGAAGGGAGGAGGAAGGAGACGGGTGCAAGAGCAAGCGTCCTCGTCGGAGTAGTCGGGGCAGTCCACGATGCCGTCGCAGCGGGCGGTGGAGGGGAAGCAACGCTGGCTCTCCAAGCAGTGGAAGCTGCGGAAGCCCGCCACCAGACTCGCGCACGCTTCGCATTCCTTTTCGTCTGACCCACTGCCAACGCTACCCTCTTTCACATGCTCAAGAAGACCTTGAACCAGAGGCTTTAGGCAAAGACCCCTTTGCAGGGCAAGTAGTTTGAGAAAGGAATGAGGGAAGCGGGTACTCAGGGCAGTCCGCGTATCCGTCGCAGCGGCGGGAAGCAGGGATGCACTTGGTGTGGGTAGGATGAAGGCCGAGTGCGAGGTCCCGAGGGCCCGGGGGGCAGACGAAGGGCGGCATGGGCGCCGTCCCGTTCCCGTCCTTCGGGCAGGCGCACTTCGGCCCTGACTCGTCCGACCCGTCCGCGCAGTCCAGCACACCGTCGCACACCTGCAAACCCTCTTTCCATCTAACCACCCCTTCCTAGGTTGTCTCTCCTGCATCTGCAGTAGCAGAGAGAGGAAAAGGAGACATACGCTGGATCTGGCGATGCACTTGGGTCCATCCTGTCGCTGGGTGCAGGTGAAGGCGAGCTCTGGGTCGCAGGACTCGCAGGTCTCCTGGCAGGCCTGGACGAGGCCGGAGCAGGCGTAGCGGAGCGGATAGCGTCGCCCGTCGCCGCAGAGGAGACTGGCGGCCGTCTCGTCCCTGGGGCACCAGCCGGGACAGCCCTGCTCGTCCTCCTCCCCCTCGCAGTCCGCCTCCCCGTCGCACACCTGCCGCCGCTCTATGCACCGCCCCCCACCCCCTGTCCCGCCCTTGGAGCACAGCACCAGGCCCGGCCCAGTGCAAGAGGTGCAGTTGCAGCCCTCCTCGTCGCTTGCATCGCTGAAAAAGGATTCAAGGTTTTGGAGGCTGGCTTATTGGGAAGAGATTGGATTTTATGCTGACAGATATTACTAGCAAATGTTGAGGGATCGGTGAAGGAGAGGTTAAGAAGGTAATACCTGCAATGAGGATGTCCGTCGCAGCGAGACCAGGTAGGCAAGCAGCGTTGGTCCGCCTCGCACCAGGAAGCACCGTTCCGGCAATCTTCCGCCAGACATCCATCCTGAAGTTCACTGCTCCTGCTAGGCTCTCATGAGGACAAGAAGGGAAAGAAGAACCTCATCGTCGTCGAGTGGGCAATGCGGGTCACCGTCGCAGCGCCACTGGCTGGGGATGCAAACGCTGAGGTTGCCAGGAGAGTGGCTGGATGGCGGCCGGCACTTGTACTGCCCGCTTTCGCACTCCGCCACTGGCAAGCAATCCTTTAGTTCATGCAAAGAGGAAGAGGATGGTAGAAGAGGCGGAGACGATCGCAGTGGCGCATCTCATCGGAGCGATCGGGGCAGGCGGTGAGGCGGTCGCAGAGCTGCTCCCCACGCAGGCACAGCAGCTCACCTGCCTTTGCTGCCGGGCACCACAGAGACGTCAAGCACTCTTCAATCACACTCGCTCGCAATGCTCAACCACTTTTCACCCCCCTTTATATCTTTTGACAACAAATTTCGAAACAAAGCCTATGTGCGGTTGACTAAGTGATGCATAAATGCAAAATATGACTTTTGATTGGCAAAAAAAAACAAAAGTGCACTTTCTCACAATTCAGCTCAATAAAATCTTTGTATAAACATCAGAAACCTCAGATTTTCGTCCATTGATGGACATGAGCAGTGTTAGAAAAAAGATGAACTGGTGCAGTTGCGTTCGTCGGAGGCCTCGGGGCAGTCGGGGACGCCGTCGCAGCGTCGGTTAGCGCCCACCCTTCCCCCGCTCTCAGGGCACAGGAACCCTCCCCCATCCGCCTCTCCCCGGCACAGCTCCACCGGCGGCACCGGGCTCTCTGCTCATCCACCCCTCACTCTCTACTCCTCTATCCACTCGGTAAAGAAGAGGCCAACTGTTGTGCTTCACCCTGGCCTTGGTGCCCTGGTCCTCTCCCTTCTGCCCCTGTCCTTCCTCTGCTTCGTCGCTGCCTGTACCTTCCCCGTCCTCGGCTATAGGCTCGTCGTCTGCCAGATCGCCGGGAGGGCCTGTTTCGTTCGTCCCAGGCACCACGACCACGTCTGGGAAAGGAGATAGGCTTGGAGAAGGATGAAAGAGGGGTAAGGAAGTGGAGAGACTCTCGGTGGCATTGAGGCTGGAGTTGGAGTGCAGGGCGGAGGCGGCTGCGTTGGCGGCGTTGCGGTGGGAGACGGTGAGGGCGATGGGGAGGACGATGACGAGGAGGATGAGCAGCAGCACGGCCACCGCCACCGCCACCATCTTCGGCTTGCTCCACCCACTGCGCCCGCCGAACCAACCGCTCACCGATTTCCTACAACCCTTCTGTGCAGCTCTTGAGGAGGGGCCATCGTAAATGGAGCAGAATCAGTTGGATAGGGGTTGAGGGCAAAGTGAGTGGCTGGGGGTAGGGGGAGGAGGAACCGAGAGAATCGACGCTGGCCCAGGTCTGGTCGTGGAGGCTGATCGGCAGGGTCTCGATTGATGGAGGGGGAGCGACCGCCGGAGCGTCGATAGCCGTGGAGCACAGGCAAAGCCCCTCCATCCTCCTCCTGCTGCCAGTGAGTGGAGGGGGTAGGGGGAGGAGGAACCGAGAGAATCGACGCTGGCCCAGGTCTGGTCGTGGAGGCTGATCGGCAGGGTCTCGATTGATGGAGGGGGAGCGACCGCCGGAGCGTCGATAGCCGTGGAGCACAGGCGCCCCTCCATCCTCCTCCTGCTGCCAGTGAGTGGAGGGGGTAGGGGGAGGAGGAACCGAGAGAATCGACGCTGGCCCAGGTCTGGTCGTGGAGGCTGATCGGCAGGGTCTCGATTGATGGAGGGGGAGCGACCACCGGAGCGTCGATAGCCGTGGAGCACAGGCGCCCCTCCATCCTCCTCCTGCTGCCAGTGAGTGGAGGGGGTAGGGGGAGGAGGAACCGAGAGAATCGACGCTGGCCCAGGTCTGGTCGTGGAGGCTGATCGGCAGGGTCTCGATTGATGGAGGGGGAGCGACCGCCGGAGCGTCGATAGCCGTGGAGCACAGGCGCCCCTCCATCCTCCTCCTGCTGCCAGTGAGTGGAGGGGGTAGGGGGAGGAGGAACCGAGAGAATCGACGCTGGCCCAGGTCTGGTCGTGGAGGCTGATCGGCAGGGTCTCGATTGATGGAGGGGGAGCGACCACCGGAGCGTCGATAGCCGTGGAGCACAGGCGCCCCTCCATCCTCCTCCTGCTGCCAGTGAGTGGAGGGGGTAGGGGGAGGAGGAACCGAGAGAATCGACGCTGGCCCAGGTCTGGTCGTGGAGGCTGATCGGCAGGGTCTCGATTGATGGAGGGGGAGCGACCGCCGGAGCGTCGATAGCCGTGGAGCACAGGCGCCCCTCCATCCTCCTCCTGCTGCCAGTGAGTGGAGGGGGTAGGGGGAGGAGGAACCGAGAGAATCGACGCTGGCCCAGGTCTGGTCGTGGAGGCTGATCGGCAGGGTCTCGATTGATGGAGGGGGAGCGACCGCCGGAGCGTCGATAGCCGTGGAGCACAGGCGCCCCTCCATCCTCCTCCTGCTGCCAGTGAGTGGAGGGGGTAGGGGGAGGAGGAACCGAGAGAATCGACGCTGGCCCAGGTCTGGTCGTGGAGGCTGATCGGCAGGGTCTCGATTGATGGAGGGGGAGCGACCGCCGGAGCGTCGATAGCCGTGGAGCACAGGCGCCCCTCCATCCTCCTCCTGCTGCCAGTGAGTGGAGGGGGTAGGGGGAGGAGGAACCGAGAGAATCGACGCTGGCCCAGGTCTGGTCGTGGAGGCTGATCGGCAGGGTCTCGATTGATGGAGGGGGAGCGACCGCCGGAGCGTCGATAGCCGTGGAGCACAGGCGCCCCTCCATCCTCCTCCTGCTGCCAGTGAGTGGAGGGGGTAGGGGGAGGAGGAACCGAGAGAATCGACGCTGGCCCAGGTCTGGTCGTGGAGGCTGATCGGCAGGGTCTCGATTGATGGAGGGGGAGCGACCACCGGAGCGTCGATAGCCGTGGAGCACAGGCGCCCCTCCATCCTCCTCCTGCTGCCAGTGAGTGGAGGGGGTAGGGGGAGGAGGAACCGAGAGAATCGACGCTGGCCCAGGTCTGGTCGTGGAGGCTGATCGGCAGGGTCTCGATTGATGGAGGGGGAGCGACCGCCGGAGCGTCGATAGCCGTGGAGCACAGGCGCCCCTCCATCCTCCTCCTGCTGCCAGTGAGTGGAGGGGGTAGGGGGAGGAGGAACCGAGAGAATCGACGCTGGCCCAGGTCTGGTCGTGGAGGCTGATCGGCAGGGTCTCGATTGATGGAGGGGGAGCGACCACCGGAGCGTCGATAGCCGTGGAGCACAGGCGCCCCTCCATCCTCCTCCTGCTGCCAGTGAGTGGAGGGGGTAGGGGGAGGAGGAACCGAGAGAATCGACGCTGGCCCAGGTCTGGTCGTGGAGGCTGATCGGCAGGGTCTCGATTGATGGAGGGGGAGCGACCGCCGGAGCGTCGATAGCCGTGGAGCACAGGCGCCCCTCCATCCTCCTCCTGCTGCCAGTGAGTGGAGGGGGTAGGGGGAGGAGGAACCGAGAGAATCGACGCTGGCCCAGGTCTGGTCGTGGAGGCTGATCGGCAGGGTCTCGATTGATGGAGGGGGAGCGACCGCCGGAGCGTCGATAGCCGTGGAGCACAGGCGCCCCTCCATCCTCCTCCTGCTGCCAGTGAGTGGAGGGGGTAGGGGGAGGAGGAACCGAGAGAATCGACGCTGGCCCAGGTCTGGTCGTGGAGGCTGATCGGCAGGGTCTCGATTGATGGAGGGGGAGCGACCACCGGAGCGTCGATAGCCGTGGAGCACAGGCGCCCCTCCATCCTCCTCCTGCTGCCAGTGAGTGGAGGGGGTAGGGGGAGGAGGAACCGAGAGAATCGACGCTGGCCCAGGTCTGGTCGTGGAGGCTGATCGGCAGGGTCTCGATTGATGGAGGGGGAGCGACCACCGGAGCGTCGATAGCCGTGGAGCACAGGCGCCCCTCCGTCCTCCTCCTGCTGCCCAGGCCCGCTTAGAAATACCTCATCCTCGGCCTCCTGCGACTTATGCCCCCTCTAGTCTGCCCTTCTAGCTAAGCCAAAGTGAAAAAGAGGAAGCGAGGTGGAAGGAGAGAAAGGATGACGAAAAGGAACATCGTTGTTGGGGGAGTAGGAGGCGGCCTTGCCGAGTGTGCCCATGATCTCGCCCGGCAGTGCCCGACTCGCTTCGTCTGACACCTTCAAATCACTCCCCTACTCTTAGTGCGAAAGGACAGGTTGAGAATAGGGAAGCTTTATAATTCTGGCAACCTTGTCCATGCTCTGGCAACTTGGGCAGCTGTACACAGGGCAGGAGCGGCGGAAGCTAGAGCTGAGCGATGAGATTGGACAAAGTGAGTCTGCTGGGCTCTACGGCAGATGGGTGCACACAGCGATGAGAATGGGTCCTCGCCTGCCAAAGACTTCTTTTCCTCCTCACCATGGCGGTTGCTACTCCACGCTCTCTGTCTGCCTGTAGACCTGTTGCATTCTGTTTGCATTCCATTCATTTTCTCCATCCACCCATCCAATTTATCGAATCAAACCCTTTGTGATTCAGAGTCTTTCAGATATTCTGAAGTTTGAGCACAACGGCAGCCAAGACGTTGAATTGATTCTTCCAACTAAATGCTACAAACTGGAAAAGCTCTAAAGGCAGCCTAGCCAGGAACAGGAGAACGGGGAAATCCTCACTTCACCTATAATGTTCTCGAGACGGCAATCGGAGCAATTGAATAAGAGATCATTTACAAAGGACTTAGCAGCAGACAGGCCTAGAAATTATGCAAGCGAGGCAGGTAGAGCTTCAGTTGCGGTAGGGACTGGCGGGTGGGTCTCTGGCCCTGTCTCGGGACCAGAGGAACGGCGAACCGCCACCACTCCCTGGACTTCCCGTCGAGTCCCCTCAACCTCGTCTATTTCCATTTAAAAGACACAAAATTGATGTCACGAGATTACTAAAAGCAACAGCCGGTATATACGAGGTCAACTTAAAAAATGCTAAAAATGGGCAGCTTATTTGGTTAATTTTGCAAGCGAAACCTCTTGGAGGAGTGGCTTTGCGATGCCAGAGGGGCTCCTGTCCAAGGAAGGAAGCGAATTGGCTCATCGGCGTTGCATCCTCTCCCCGCCCCGTTGTTATGCCGTTACCATTTAGATGTCCATAGCCTGTCATTGATATTCTAGATCAAATGTCTTCGTACTCACATTGACAAGTGCAAAATGGAAATCGGTATGTTGCTCCACATTTAAAAAAGATGGAAATATAAACCCATAGGTGCTTGGGAGCGGAGTGCTGGAGAGGCAAAGCTCGCTTGCTGCTGTTGCAGAGCCAGCTCGCTGGCTACTACGCATCGATAGCCTCAACTCCGTCTCAGTCCAAGTCCGCTAGCAACATTGAATGGAACAGAAGAGGACCCATGAAGACGGCGGCTAGCGTTGCCAGGACAGCCAGCAAGACGAGTAGGAGGCTCCAGTAATCCTCGCTCAGGCTACCCAGCACCCCGCTTAGCCCTCCACCTCCCTCTACAACCATTCTGTTCATCAAATCTCTTCTGCATTCATGAACAGCTATTCATGAAAAGAATGAGATGAAAAGATGGAATAGCAGAAGATGGACTGAGAATGGCGGCAAGGCTGGGTCGATGGCCGGAGAGGAGGACGCGAACAGGAACGATGGCCTCCTGCCCGCTCACCGTATCCTTGATCACCAGGCCAAGGTCTCCGATGGAGCCTCCGTCGTCTGCAGCCCGCCACACGGACTTCGACCTCCAACCAAAGCTCCGTCAAACCCTCCTCCAGCCATCCAAGCGCACCAAATGTTCAGCTCCACTGGGACGGCATAGCGGCGGCTGTCGGGCTGGAAGATGGGCTTCCCGATGGTGAGCAGACGACGCTGGGGCCGTTCCTGGCAGGGTGGAAGGGAAGATTGGAAGGGTGAGATGGAAGTGGGAGGGGGGAACCTGGATGGAGAGGGCGGCGATGACGCGGGCACTGGCGGCGATGGGGAGCGTGGCCTGGGAGGCCTCGGCGTTGTTGAGCAGCAGGGAGCTCGCCTCCACCGCGAAGGCTGCGTGCAGCGGAACAATTACACTCCCACTTGTCTGCAATTCATTCCACATTAGCTTTCTTCAGTCAAAGCGGCTATTAAGGGTCTGTTTAGGTCACCAATTTCGAAGTTGTGAAGGCGAAACTGAGCAGCAAACGAAATGAATGTTAGATGCGCAAATAAGAAATAAAATGCGGTGGTACCTGAGGCTGGGCCTTGGACGTGACGGTGACGCGTATGTCCGCAGTGGCGCTGGCGAAAGCAGGGCTGGCGGACTCGGGAAATGGCAGTGGCTTCAGCCGACAGCCGAAACTCCGCTCCTCCTCTGCAATCATGACCCCCACATCCTCGTCCGTTCTCTTGCTGAGAAGTAGAGTGACGTAGGTAGGCTGGGACGACGGCAAAGGCGTGGCTGAGCGGTGGAAGTTTGGCGGCCTCCTCCAAAGGATCCCCCTTCGCCACCCAGTCCAGGCTGCAAGTGAGTAGACCAGCTGCCTCTTCCTCCAGCGCCTCTTGCACCAACTTTTCCTCCCCCTCGCAGCCTGCACTCTTTCGCCTTTCATCATTACGCGGATGTTGCAGGCACACAGCAATGACGTTGAATGTCCCCGAGAACAATCGCCAGTGCCATTAGAATTGAAAAACCTCAAATGGATAAAGAATTGGGAAGTTTTAGTGTAGGACGCCTTAGACTAGTGGTCAGCGCCGAACGGGAAATAGTAATTGGCTAGATTGAGATAGGATTGAGAGTGAAATAAAAATAGAAAGCAGGACCTAGATGTTGAGCAGCAGACGATGCCAAGGGCAGGCCGATGCTGGGCGCCGTCGGGAGGTTGCTAGCGAAACTTGCATTGCTCGGTTTCTCCAGGCTCAGACCGTCCCAAGGCCGAATCTCCGCCTTCAACTTCGCCCTCTTGCCCCTTTCCAAGAGCACTGATGAAGGTGAGGCCACCTCCACCGGCGCCGTCTGCCCATCCACCTCGAACAAAAGCTTCAGCAATCCAGGCCGCTGCAGCAGCACCACGCTCGGCCCTACCAGTTTCCCCGCATCCCCCACCGACCTCCAGCGCCCTTCAAACTACTGCTTTCAAAAGCTGGCAGAGTAAGAGGAGAGGGCTGCCTTGGGGCAGGGGCTGAGGCAGACAGAGGAGACTAAGCGGTGACAAGGACTGGCTTTTATCCATGTCGACGATGGGCGCGGCGGGTAGGTGGACAGCGTCCCAGAGTCCACCCTCCTCCTCCCCTCCCCAGGCCTAGGAAGCCACATCCTTCCCATTCCCCTTTTCCTCATAGTCTATGCGGTTGCTACTTGAAGCAGACTGTCGCCGGGATTGCGTAGGTAGATCAGGACGCTGTCGTTGGCCAAGGAGGCTTCGGCAAAGTGGTGTCTAAAATAGGATGTCAGATTGAAGGTTGCGAGAATGAAGGAGTAGGAGGCCACCGATGGAGACGGGCGGAGAGGGGCAGGTCGGCAGCGGCAAAGCGACACCCGCGCTCGTCATGGAAGGAGAGACGAAGGGGCAGCGTGAAGCCGGTAGGGAAGGCCGGCAGTCCACCGGCATCCCAGTCGCTGCTCAGCATCGCGTACGCCACTCGAGCCACCTCACAGCTATGCTCATTTTTACATTCCAATCCATTTGCAGACTAAAATCAGTGCTGAGGTTCACTTGATGTGGCATAAGATGGTATGGAGATGAATGTCTGGGCATAAGTGAGAGAGTAACCTCGACATGAACTATGCGACTCTGCTGCACAGCCTGGTCCTTGGGGTAGGCGAAGCTAAGGGCGGTGGCGCCCAATTTATCGCCTGCCGTCAGCAGCCCGCTGCCGGAGACGGAGAATAGGCCCTCATCCGACACCCACCATTCAATCTCGCTCGCTTTTCTGAAATGAAGAAAAAAAGGAGTGGCGGAAGCTGTGAGAGGCGTGGCTGAGGGACCGATTGGCAGCTAGGTTGAGGCGGGCGGAGGGGGCGAGGAGAAGCGGCGGTGGGAGCTCTAATGAAGGCTGTGTCAGATGCAGGTCTTGTGCCACCTGTATGCTGGCTACCGCCGACGCCTTCTCAGCACCGCCTGTCAAATCTATCTTCATTCAATCCACATTCATGCATTCAATAGTCGAATCAATATGTTTCATAGTACTTCGACACCATTTTTGCTATTGACAAGTTATGAATTAACTTAATTTCTTCTTGGCAAAACAAATAAAAGTAAACGTTGAAAAAATATGAGAAACCGAGAAAAACACGATTGCTCGTGGTTTCCACAGTGAGCAAAATCTCGGCCGATCTTCCGAGTGGCCCGGCGTGGAAGCGTTGGGCGAACTCATTGGACTTCCTCTGCAAACCATCTCGCCTTAATCTTGCGTCCAGCATTGCGTAGGCCAAACCTTGGATAGGTTGAAGGGCGGAAGCAGGCGGTTGGCGGTGTCGCCGCCGTCCTTGAAGCTCCAGGTGAAGCTGAGAGGCGGCTGCAAGCCTGCGAAGGCGGAGGGTGGAACGAGGCGCTCGTCCGAGGTTCGTCCTACTGCCAGCACTGGCATCTGAAAGGAGGGGAAGGCGCTGGCATTTGGTATGAAGAGGAGGTGATGTGAAGATGCTGAGTGGACCTGGTTGCCGGATTCGATGCGCGGAATGGGGATGTGGATGCCGATCCCACTCAGCTGCACCACTTCCACAACTGCCGTGTCCTGTAAGACCTCTAAGCTTAGTGAAACAGCTTAAAGTGCAAGCATTGGCCATTGTTGAGAATTAGGTTTGACAAATGGCGGAGAAGGTAGGATGACCTGAGTGAGAAGCTGTCCTGCGGGCAGGCTGATGCCGGCGGAGACGGCGATGAAGCCGACCTTGCGCGCCTCCACCAAACCCACCGAGTCCACGTTGCCCACGTCGCTGTCGTTCACGCTCCACATCAGGCCCAGCTCCAGCCCCACCGGTCCACCCTCCGCCACCAACTACAAGCCCCCATCCCTTTTTCATTCATTTTCCTATCTCCTCGTGAAACCTGGTAGGAGCTCCCGGGGACCAGGATACTGACGGCTGGTCGCAGCTTGAGGGGCTTGTAGACCTGAAAGAGAGTTGGAGTGTGTGATAGTGAGGAGAATGGAGTGAGAAAGCCTGGATCTGGTGCGGGGAGGAGGTGAGGAGGCTGCCGTCCGCCTTGCGGCCCTTGACCAGCCAGACGGCCTTGCCCACGCCGAGGCCGCGCACCACGAAGGAGAGTGAGGAGCCGCTCTGCTCCGCCTCAGACATGCAGAAGTGTGCTGATGAGAGGAGGATGTTGGCTGTGCACCTCGCGAGAGTCCAGCAGCCCGGCCAAGTCGGGGAGGGCGTGGATGTGGAGGAGAGGCAGGAGATGGGCAGGCAGCCGCCCACCCACCTCGTCTACTGCGGCCACCACCAGGCGAACCTCTGATCCCAGCTCCACCTCAAAAAGACTCACAGTTCCAGTTGACTCGCTTTGAATTATTTTTCTCTGCTTGGAGGTGGAGAGGGGTTAGGGAGCTGAATACCAGGTCAGGGCCGGTGATTTCCAATCGCAGGAGATCGGAGACGCGAATGTCGGCCTTGAGGGAGGGGGTGTCGGGCAGGCACAGATCCAGCAGCTCCACCGACGTCCGCCCATTCTTCTTCGGGTTCACCTTGCAGGCCTCTCTCTTTCATCTTTCATCGCAACCCAAAGGTTGGACAGCCTTACCGTGAGTGTCTCCCCCTTCAGCAGGGCTTGTACAGGGCTGAGAGGAGGGAGTAGGAGGTGTAGGGCGCCGGAGCCGCCGATGGCCCGGAGGCTGGCGGAGTTGTCAGGGTGGTTGAAGAGGCTGAGCTTGTTGGCGTCCTGCCATTCCAGGGCGGGCACCAGACGTAGACTCAGCCGCCCAGCGATGGACTTGGAAAGCCCGTGCTGCGGCAACAAAAGATTGAACAGAAGATAGAAGATGGGCAGTATCCTCACCTTACGCTCGTGGTCCCCGCCGCTGAACTGTCGCGCTTCCACCATCAGCTCCACCTCCCCGCTTCGCTCCAGTGCTCTGGCCTGAGCAGAATCTCAAACAAAACCTTTCTACTCAAGACTAGATCCAAGTCAGACGTCTTAAACCATCAATTTCCTATCAATCTGCTACCCTTATGAAAACTGCGTACCCAGCCTGTCATCTAGGATCAGGCGACCATCCATCGGCAGTTCCACGAGTCCCTTGGGCTCCGCAGCCCAGCGCCAGAGCAGCGACGAGGCGTTGGCCAGCCGTCGCAGCCTTTCCTCACCAGCGCAGCGACCCAAGGCCTCCATGCCCAGGCCAACCTTCTTCCCCACCACCACCTGCTCCCATCCAACCTCCTATTGCCCCTCTTCCACCTCCTCAACAGCCTTACTACCGGACGCGGTGCCTCAGCCGACAGAGGGCAGGCGGGCAGGTCACTCCGTCGCTTCTCCTCTTGCACTGACAGCTTCACAACCTCTGGCAGGGCGCAGCAGAGACTGGAAACAAGACTTGTGGTTATGTTGAAGTTGGGGGGCGGAGGTTAGGGACCGGATGCGAAGAGAGCGCATGGCTGGCTCTGGGTTGCTCTGGCTGGCCTGGTTGCCGACGAGGAGCTGGACCTCGCTGGCGCCTTCCTGGGCACCGCAAGTCACCCCAACGCCGCCTCAATTTTACTAGATCGTTTAGGTTAGCAGATGCGGCTCAATTTCAACCGGGCAGCAGCTGGACATTGGCCAAAAGCCTGCCTTCCTCCTGCGCTCTTGCGTAGTGGAGCTCTGGCTCCGCGTTCCAGGCTCTTGGTCCACCTGGAAATGGAATGCTCAGAGCTGTGATCGCTCAGTTTGGAGGAAGGAAAGGTTTGAGGGACCGGAGAATTGGAAGAGCCAGCCAGCGGCGGGGGCTAGCAAGGTCGTCTCCTTGGCCTCCATCCGCAGCGGCTCGAATGCGCTGAGCTGGACACTGGCTGTGAGCAGGTGGCCGGCGGGAGTTTTGTAGCTGACCTCCACCGAGCTCTCGCCTAAGCAGTGCAAGGGTTGAGGTTGGAAAGGTCCTATGGGAGGAGGGAACCCAAGGCGAGGGGCTGGAAGTGAAGCAGACGACAGCCGGGCTGGCCTTCCTTAGGCCGCTGCTCCTTGGATTCCAGCTGGCCGAAGATGTGCTCGTCTTTCACGACCACCGTCAGATGCAGGTAGGTGCAGTCCACGAACTCCACCTCCAAGCATCAAGCCTATTTTGCAGCTGAGTCTGTCTACAATAGAGATCGCTGCCATGCTCACAACTGGAAAGACCCTTGTCTCTACGCCGCCAATATGGCGTTGACTTGGGGCGGATAAATTGGAGACCTCCTCTCCGTCGGCGCGGGTCCCGAATAGGGCCAGATGGAGTATGAGAGGGGCTCCAGCAATCTCAGCCTCGCGTGGGCCCGGGTGAAAGGCTAGGCGGGAGGCGGGGGCCACGAGGACGCCGCCGAGGACGCTGTGCGCCCGATTTCGCCCGTCTCGCAGCCGTACAACCGCTTCCCCTTCCGCTAGCGGTCTGCAAATTTGTCGCTATCAACCAACTGCCTCAACTGAGACACTCATGCCAGCTGAACAGAAACTAAAAAGGCATAATTGCTGTCTCAACTTTTGTAGGTAAACAATTAGTCCTGATTGCAGCTCTTGCTCTTCCTTTTGCGTTACCTAGAGATGGTGAAAAGGCAGGGTTAAAAGGTAGATCCTCACCGAACAAGTCCGGAGCCTTCGTTGATGGTGGCGACCTTGCGATTCTCCGAGCTCCAGAGGCGGTGTCCTGAGCCGCCTTGGGCTAGAAAACGTCCACTGGCCGTGGCCAGGCCCTCGTCGAAAGGGAAGCCGATCCAGGCTGGAGTAAGCGAGAGTGGCTCGAAGATCTCCACCGGCTGATTTCCGGACACTTGCGGCTCTATCGCCTCTTCTCCATCCTCAAATCATTTTATCATCTTTTAATGCTGACTTAAAAGGCTCATTTGCTCTAAATTGAGAGGCGGAAGAGCTCAGGAATCTAAGGCCAGTCATGGAGAGTCATGGATGACTGTTAGCCTTTGACGCAAGCTGCAGTTCATGGGCCGATATAAAGGAGAACCACCTTCACAGTGGCTACTATGTGCAATGGGAAAGCCTACCCAGTTCCACATGACGAGTCTGGATATCTGTGACACGGTTGGACTTCTGCTTCTCTCTATTTGTTCCACGTTACAGCCATTTCGGTAGCTGGTGATTGGGCCAAGAAAAGAGAGCATGCAAGCTCGTCTGAGTCTGGAATTAGAGGCAGGGATGGCATGGCATATTGGCCATGCTGATGGAAGGGCACTGCCCATATCCCTCCGTCTAAAGCCCTCAGGATTTCTCATCTCTGAAGAGGTAATTCCTATTGGTCTCTCCCAAGGCCCGAATTAACATTATGAGCAGTCTTTGAGACATTTTTAAACGGTTGGTTGGATGTGATGAAAGTGTCTTTTCCAATTCGCCGACGCTCTGAACTTCTAGGGAAAATTAAGGTAGAATTAAAATTAAGGTTTCTCTCCTTCAAAACATTTGCCCATCCCAGAGAGGCAGCAGAGAACGAATTTGTGACATTCTCAGCGAGCCGAACGCTATGAGCTGGCACATGAAACTGTGCCGAGACGTCGGTCTCAGCCTAAATGTTTTGCTGACCGTCGATGCTTGCGGCAACTACTTTGCACGGGACAAACATGTCTACGAGGTTACTCCCACCTCCATCGTTTCTTGCAGATGGGGCAGATTGTCATCGCTTCGGTAGGTTCGAAGGGATGGAATATCGTTGGCTCACATACGACCAATCGGGAAGCCGATGCTACAGCCTGCCTACTGCATCACCTATTTTGACACCTCCCGTGTAATCTCTTCCTCATGCATTCAACCAAAGTCCATTGTGCATTAAAATGGATCATTTGCCAGCCTTTCTTCACTGAAATGAGCAATTTGGAGGACCCAGAGGTGCCAGAAACGCGCGCCCTCATCCTAGGCCTTGCCCTACTGCTCTGTATGATCTACTCTAGCGAAGAGCTGCAGCAGCACCTACGCAAATCATCCCGCAGTCGCCTCTGCCCTTTCTTTAGTTCCTGATGCCTCAAAGCATCAATGAAACCTTTTCAAGACTTCGTGTGATCATAATTTCAGTTTAGTGGATGTAAAAAGAAAAGAAACCGGAGTGATGACAGCAAAGTAGGTGCCCTGGAGCTGAGTTCTGCCAGGCTTGAGGGCGAGGACTTGAAGGTAGCTGCCGTTCTCACTCCGCCCCTCTACCAGGAAGTACTCCTCCGACAGCTTCACGGACAGACGCATATTCTGCAGACCGCTTCTACTCTTTTCCTGCTCTCTTTTTCACTAATCGACTCTTCTAGAAGGATTTAGAAATCAATCAAGCGCCTCCGTAAAATTTGCTCAATTTCTGGGAGTACCTCGGTGACAAGGAGCTGGCGTCCCTGGGCATCTTCCAGACGAGCCGTGAAGGCATAGCGTCGGCCGGCCTCCAGCGCGAACTCCCGTCCCGGGGACACGGCGAAGACGAGGCCCACCGCCGGCGCCACCTCCACCAAGGCCTCCACCGCTGGCACCGCGCAGTCCGCGCTCCACTCCACATCTGCACCCCTTCCCCTTTCTCCCATTACAGCTCCTGGAGTGGGTGGGGACTGTTGTCGGTGAGACGGAGGAGGGCCCGTCCGGGGGCCAGTCCTGTCACCACGGAGTTGAGGCTGTCAAAGCTCGCGATGTCGCCCCCGCCTTCCGCCAGGTTCAACGCATAGGCCTCGTTGGGTAGCGGGACTTCTGCAAATATGCAAAAATAGGATGATAAAATGATAAAGTAAAGAAAATAGAATAATTTGTCAGCGTAATCTAATCAAATGGGGACATCCCCTGGACCACAAAGGCGAGAGAAAAGAACCAGAGGCGTTAGCATTGCGTAGGAGGAGAAGTGTGTATGGGACACGGGCTTGAGGTGGGATACGGACATCGCCAGGCTGGAGGAGGAAGTGGGCGACTACCAGTAGCTGTACTCGAACACCAGCCACTGCTTTCTACAAAAACAGCCTTCTTGACAGTGGGCGGAGAATATGGAATGGGGAGCACGTTGGAGGGTAGGTGAACGCTGAGGTGGGCAGAGCCGGTAGCATGGCCTTCCATGAGGACCAGATGGCCCTGCTTCCCCTCCGCCTCCAGCTCCTCGATCTCCGCCCCCGTTTCGTACCTCAAAACTCTCCTTCTCAATACCAGAACAAAGGAGGATGACCTCAAGGGATTAGGTTGAGAGGCAAAAAGGCCTTACTCGGAGTCTTTGAAGGGCACAAGGCGAAGGACAGGCTTGGGAGGGGTGGGAGGCTGATCAGCCTTGGCCTCCACACGCCAGGCAAACTCCCGCCCAGCCAGAGTGCTGAACGTGTCACCTGTTCAGGCCCATTGGACGCTCAAAGGCGGGGAGTTGGAGGGACGAAAAGAGAGGCAGGTGACCCTTGTCGTTGAGGGCTCGGACGGCGAACTCCTGGGGGGCGTCCTCCAGGTAGAGGAGGCGGGTGGTGGTGACGATGTCGATGGCCGCCAGCTCGTCCACCAGCACGTCGCAGCGCAGGATCACCCCGCCTGGTGGAGGGAGGGGTAGGCTGGGCGACTCTAGGAGAATGGAGGAAAGAGAGGAGGAGACCCCCGGCCTGGGTGGCGGTGACGATGGTGCGGTCCTTGGCGACGGCCAGGGCGCTGACGACGGCGCGGTCGGAGCAGTCCGCCTCCTCCGCCGCCAGCGCCGTCACCGCCGCCACCTCCCCTCGCTGGCTGCTCCTGCGAGGGTGCGCTTGGATGTGAGAAGGGTTTGCGGCGGTAAGAAGAGAAGAGGGGGAGCCAGTGAAAGCAGCCGCCGGAGGGATCGGAGACTTCCAGGGTGAAGTTGACGGGCTTCCCGCTCCCGCGCACTGGCAGCAGCACTTGCGGCACGTTCAGGCGGAAGGCCACGATTGCTTCTGCCATCAACAGCAGCCAGAGAATCATCTGCGGCCTCATTTTCATCTGAAATGGCCAAATATCAGCTATGCTCGTAAGATTGACAGCTGAAAAAGGGAAGCTTTTGAATGCAAGTCCAGAGTTGGGGGAGGGCAAAGGATACGAAGCAGATTGCGAGGATCCCGCATCGCCTTGCCAGGACAGGCGCTTCTGCGCAGTTGCACCTTTTATGGCTCAGCAATGGGCAGATCGATGCCCATGCATGACAAAGTCTGACTTACACCGCAGCTAGCGTCGAAGCCCATCAAATCTGGCTGTTGAGATTAGAGAGGCTCGCGATGGGGTTGATGACGATTCTGAAAAAGATGCGGGAGAAGGAGAAGGAAATGCGCATTCTCATCCTTGGCCTGGATAATGCTGGTGGCTGTGTTACCGCTTTTAATTTTTTTAACCCAGCCAGCTTATTTTGCAGGAAAGACAACGATCCTGAAAAAGTTCAACGGAGAGGACATCAACTCCATTGCACCGACACTTGGTCTTTATTATTGCTGAAAGAGCTATGTTGGAGACTTAGGTTGGTTGACAGGCTTCAACATCAAGACCCTGGAGCACCGGGGCTACAAGCTGAATATGTGGGACGTGGGTGGTCAGAGAAGTCTGCGCAGCTACTGGCGCAACTATTTTGAAGCCACCGATGGGCTCATCTGGGTCGTCGACTCCGCTGACAGGTTCTCACGCCGTTTTTATGGCCCCATCCTTTCAGCGGTTTGTAACTCAAAATAATCCTTCATCTTTCACCTCTTACATCAGAATCGATATGTTATCTATCATTTTCCAAATTATTGCTGTACAAGCTATAAGTTGAGCATCAATCTTGACTCATTCAACTGCAATTTGACGGAAGCGAATGATTGTCCAAAATCTGTGTGCAGACGTCGCATGGAGGATTGTCGGGCAGAGCTGGCAGGGCTGTTGTTGGAGGAGCGGCTGGGTGGGGCCAGTCTTTTGGTCTTCGCCAACAAGCAGGACCTTCCTGGCGCCCTGGACCCTTCACAGATCCGCCAAGTTCTCTTCTTCACATTCACTGCCCCCTCCCTCAAGCTGGCCATCATCTTAGGCACTCGAGCTGGACAAAATTGTCGGCCATCACTGGCACATACTCGGCTGCAGCGCTGTCACAGGTTATTCTTGCCCGCTATCATATGTGGGAAATTGGAAAATAGTCTTATGACAGTAGCTAATTAGAGAAAAACTTAATTATTGGTCTGAGAATTTTGAGGCGAAAACCTACTTTCCGGCATGGACTGGATAGTCTCTGACATTGGGGCTCGTGTCTTTACTGCCGACTAATATTTGCATTTGCCCATGAAATCGTTTGATCTTCTTTATTGCCGGTTGTTGTATCGATCATCCAAAGGTTAAGCTCGTTTAAGTGATATTGCAATGCAGTTCTTTGGCTCCAAACTGACAATTGACTGGTGGAAATCGCAACTTTGAAGATCTTTGCTTATGGATCACAGAAGCTTCTCACGTTTCTTTACTCCAGCTTCTACCAATTGATAATATATTGCACAAAAGAAAGGAAAGTGGAAGCTTACTGTTTGGCAGCTCCCAAGTATAAAATCCACTTGCACCAAATCTGAAAGCATGTCAACCAGATAGTTATTTGCTACATTGGAAAGTACTGAAATTGTGAATCTCCGATTCAGTTTTATTCTCCACTGTAAAATGCACACAGAATTTATGGCATCTGTTCATATTTTCAAAATCCGTAATAGGGTTTGTCCTTGGCTAATAGGGGACCGTGCTTAAGCTCCTCTCGCACGGCCCCAATAATTTTGCTACATTAGAAATAAAATCCATAAAAATGTTAGGCATAATATATTTTCGCAAATGTCGATATTCTTAGTGAAGCAGGCAAAAATCCTTCATCAGACCTGTGGCGAAAAGAGGATCGCTTCTGCTGCGTAATGCCCATGAGCTCAGCATCAGTCCAGAACTTTTCACCTGGTCGTATCAGAGCCACCTGAAAAAAGACCAGTAAAAGCTTAGTTTCTAGCTCCTGTTTCGAGAAAAAGTCCAAAATTTCGTTTTATGAATTTTTCAAGTGGGTTTTAAGTTGACTTGTTAATAGCCATTTTTCAACTTTTTGAACTATTGATTCTCGTCGTACTAAGTCTGCCAAGCCAAAAATTTCATCTTGCAGACAATCAAAATAAAATTATACATCTGTCAATTTTTGGCATATATTTTCATATTTTTTATTAAAAATAATTGTATATGTTGCTAAGTTTGGATATTGTTTGTTTAAATTGGTAGTATACCTTTAGTACTCTTTTTAGTACTTCTGTCTATTGCAGACTACGTCCCTTCCCCTAGGGAATTCTTATCTAAAACTTTTTATGTTTAGCTTTTTTCAGCCTCGATCGACGGGATTTTAACTTTACGTGGACACTCTAGACACACTCTTAGTTTATTTTTCTCAAAGCCTGAAACAGTGACAGGTCACAATGTAACAAATGAATGACAGCCTGTCTGCCGTATATGCCATGAAGCAAAAGGACAAAATTTTTCGCGAATAATGATCGTATTTTGAAATAAACGTCAAAAAACGATTGCTGAAATGATAAGATGAATTCTGAAAGAAACGATAACCTTGGCAGGAGCGAACGTTACTCCCAGTAGGAGAAGCACAAAGAGGCATTCCATTTTAAGTGAGCTGTGCAGCTAAAACGTTGGACAATAGGATTGATGCACTTAGTATGCAAGAACACTTAGTAAACACGTTCGCAAAAGTCTGTAATAATACGGAAAATTCATTGAAATATTGAATTCAAGATTACTGGCACAAATCTGCAAGTATTACTGGCACAAATCACTGCAATTTTGCGGTCAGTTTAAAATTAGAATTAACTGGTTGCATATTTCCTAGCTTGACAAACTCTGCCGCTTACTCCGATAATTGAGCGCTGTAGCATCCTTTAATGATTTAGTACCCACTCTTTCTAGCAATGCTCTTAAATTATACATCTATCAATCAAAAAACATGGGTCGGCTACTGTATACGAGATCATACTTGTCTGGTGGGCAACTGGTCGGGGGGGGGGTCACAAGGGCGGATTTAGGGGGGGAGAAGGGGGCAATTTCCCCCCCCCCCCCGAACGGATTTCGGGGGGGGGGGGGAATTCCCCTCCCCCCGAAATTTCCAGGAAGGGGGAAAATTTCACCCTTTTAGATACATCTTGGCCAAAAATTTTTTCGCACGCTTCGCGCGCAGAGTCTAATTTAGTCTCCTTTTAATTTGCGGGGGGGGGGGGTTTGGGGGGTGGGGGGCTGGGGTCCGAAGGGGTAGGGACGTATGTCCGTCAAGGTAAATAGAGAAAGTTTTAGGTATTTTACTACAAAATTGATAACAAAAAGGACAATACTATAAGATATAGAATAAAAAGACACAAATTGGAAACATTTAATCAAGAAATTTTTGGCAGAAAAATTTTTATATTTTGGGGTCCTCAGATCAATTTTCGGCTCCCCCATCCTCCCCTCTGCCCCAAATTTTCACCTGACGTGGTACGTCCGCCCCCCCCCCCCCCCGCCCCCGCCCCCACGAAATTCATTTTTTGCCACCTACGTGGTACGTCCGTGCGCCCCCCCCCCCTTCGACATGTATGTACGAGATAGAAGGTTCCCGTTTATTCTGGTTCAAGTTTCCGATTTTTTCCCTATTTGAAGAAAGTAAAGCAAACAGCGTAGGTAGGTTCCTGAGTCAAAGCTATGGGTATCAACTGTCAGCCCTAAAATTCACTTAGTATCAGATATAAAAGCTCTATCAGTTTACCTACCTTTGAATGTATAAATACTGTCTCAAAAATGACCGAACCAGGGAGAACGCGCTGAATTGAGAAATTACAATTCGATGTTTGGATTACATTGATTTGAAGATATAAGCACAATTTGCAAGGTAAGTCACATGAAATACGTTTAGATTTCCCAAATAACCAAGTTCAGATCAAGGGTTTGAAAGCATTTATCAATTTTTCAACCGCAATTTTTAGCAATGTAAAATTTAATTTTTTAGCAAGGACGGAAATAACATTTTGGTTACATTTAATTGTAGGCTAACTTATAATTTATTTAAAAATTTTATGTCATATTGCCCCGAATTTTCAAATTCTTTTTTGAAACCAAAATTTTTCGAACATCACTATAATTTTTAAATTCATTGTTTTTTGCCGATGTCTGAGACGATCCAGCGTTCAAAAGGGAATGAAATTAATACCCTTCAGTCGTATGGCTGCATGTGCCAATAAATGAATCACTCACAGATGCAACACTTCGGAATAGGCAATGAATGAAAGCGATTATGGTCAAATCATCAAGCATGGAATGTCAGTAAAGAATCAGGTAGGGGTATAGGGCTGAAGGCCCCAGATGCCGATACTATTGTCCGAAAGTGCCACAGCCAGTCGCCCACTCCTTTCGTCGTAGGCCAGCTGCAACATTTAGGCCATAACTACACGGCATTATTCAAAACGGATCTCACCACCGCTATTCCTTCAGTTAACCGTTCTTTTCCAACCCCGGTTTGAACCCTCCCTTTGGGGTTGGCTTGGGAATGTGTTCACCCCATATGGTTTGTTTTTATTTCGCCAAAAAATTAAAACTTCGAAACTTCGCTAAATTGAATCTTCGCCAAATTACAACTTCGAAAATTTTGTGCAAATATTGCTCAATAAAATTTGACAGCAACATTTTAGATTTTTTTAACAGAAAATGGACGACATGGCGAAAAAGTACTTTGGTGGGTTCAGCAGGCAGGGGGCCAAAAGCAGCCAAGGGCCGCTTGCGAAGACCCGCCGAGAAAATTCGAACCAACCCGTCTGACCCCGCCGCCACCATCATTCCAGCACTCGCCACTACGTCACGCACCTGTCATCATCTTATAATTGCTTTTTATACAGACACCTCCCTACATACAAGCCTGCCCATTCGGACCAGCTCTTTATGGAGTATCTGAAAAGTGATGAAGGATAGGCAGGACCTTGATGGGATCTGGGGATAGTTTCCAAGTGGCCAGGGAAGCTTCTCTTCTGTCCAGCTCCCGCCCCGAACCGTCGATGAGGTGTAAAAAGCCGGCGTTGTCGGAGGCGTACAGCAGCCCCCCGTGCCAGGCCAGGCTCATCGGCTGGCGACGCATTCGCAGCGGCGGCCCCACCACACCCCACATTCGTCTTCATCCCCCCAATCACTTCACACTCAGAAGGGGAGTCATGGAAAGATAAAGAGCAGACCGATCGTAGAGGCGAACGGTTTTGTCCTCGCTGCAGGTGAAGAAGTAGTCCCCGTCCCCGGCTGCCAACCCAATCACCGGTCCTTTGTGCTCCTGCACCAAATGCTGCTCATCTACAGCTGAGGCTCTACAGCCCGTGCAACCTTGATTTCTTGAACTTTGGCCAGCCCGCTGGTAGGGTCGTGGACGACGAGGCGATGATCGTAGGTGGTGGCCAGGAGAAGACCGTGGTGCTGGGCCAGGCCAAGCAAAGCGGCGCCTTCCCGGGCAGAGGCCACTGCCTGAACGAGAAGAGGCTGGTGAATTGGAAGGTTGAGAAGGATTGGGCGGACTTTCATCTCCCCAGCATCGGTGAGCTGCCAGTGGCGGATGTGCGAATCGAAGCCGCAGCTGTAGAAGCTGCTCAGCGTGTCCGCACAGATGCTCCAGATCCAGCCCTGCAACCATGTGAATGCAATTAGGTCAACAATTCACATTTGCACATAGCTGGAAATTTGAGGCGATGCCTCATTCTCAGTTAGATGACAAATTATTTAGGGTTTTCATTTAGGAGCTTGAGATTGTGGGCACTAATTTTCATATAGTTATTTATCGGGTTAAAATGGTGAAGAGGAACAGTGTGAGCTGAGCCTTTGACAGTGACTTTGGCGCTTTTGCCAGCCTCCTCCTCCCCGACCTTGATCTGGTCCAAGTCCCAGAGCGCCAGGTTCCTGTCGCGCCCGCCCGACAGCAGCCAGCGACCATCACATATTGCCAGAGAGTCCACTGACGCAAAATGCACACCCTGCAGACTTCCTCAGGTTTCTGCGTAAACTGGTCCCATAACTTCTCAAAGGCCTCTCCCTCACAGTTTTCACGAATCGGAAGCCATGAATGGAGAATTTGACTGGTACTGAATCCTATGTGCATGGTTAGCTGAGAAACCTTGAGATGGACAGGCGCGGTGGCGGCACTCTGGCCCATCCAACGACTATGCTCCTTCTCCAGGGCCGAGGCCTGACGATGCCATCCGAAATCCCGCCTCTCCAACTGACACTCTGCCAGTTGCACCTCCCCCAATCGCCGCTGCAGACGCCTTTCCTATTCATCCACCTCCCTATTGAAGCAGAAAGAGAGACGAAGATTCGACGCTTGGCATAGGCTGGCTGGGCCAGTAGGTTTTGAAAGCGGGAGCAGCAGGGACCTAGGCCTAGGAGGACGTCACGGATGCTCAGACAGTCCGCAATCTGCTCCACCAGCTCGTTGGGCAGGCCCGCAAGACTTGGGCTTACTGCCATGCTCGATTTAGATGGACATCCTCCCACCTGCAAAGCAGGCATAAACTGGGTTAAGGCTGGGGTTGGTTGGAGAGCCTGTTTGGCCATGCATGCGGTTGCCAGGGGTAGCAGACCAAACGAATGCATGGCAGCCCCCCTGCTCCATAGACCCTCACCTCCTATGAGTCAGCCACAAAAGGTTTTCCCTCCAATGACCCCCCAGTCCGGCCTGGGGACAGGACAGGCAAAAGAAGCCATCAGCACGTGCGAGGAGGTTGAAGGAGAGGCAAGGCAAGCGCACAGTTCCTGCGTACCTACACTGGGAGCGTGGGAGGTTGTTGTGCAGAGAAGGAGGGTGGAGAAATACATAGGGGGCATGGACGGATGCGCTGCCGAAGGCCAATGCCCTCCGAGTGAATGGGGGAAGGGACGCCTTGGCATTCGGAACCAGTTCGCTTTCCCTGCATCTCAAGTGCAGATCTAGGTCAAATATTTACCAGCTCTGGACAGATGTTTCCTAGCCGAGATCGCGAAGTTATGCTGCTTTCTCTACAGTTGAAAATTTTCCGGGGCAACTTTGAGCTTTGAGCTTTGAGCTTTTGAGCTTGCTTAAACTTCTGCTCAGAAAAAAGGAAAAAAGTTGATGAGGGCAAAAGAAAGGACGGTTCGAATCTTTGTTTTAATGAAGTTAGGAACACATCTCCAGACCATTTTTAACGATAAATACTCAGTCGTGCGTCAATTATTTCATTCGATCAGGGTAATTGTTGTTCACATGGGTGATTGCTTTTCTAGGTCATCAGGTTGTTTTTCCTTTTCAATGCAGGTAGTCACCAATATATACTGTTTCTAGTAGCTTTTGTTGAATGGGGCACGGTTTTCTTATTTTAAAAGGGGGCAAGCAGTTTCAGATGAATGAAGTGAAAGAAGGAAGCATGGGCGATGGTCTGGGCCGGATTCCTTTCGCCAGTCTCATCGCTGCCATCCTCTGCTGGCTGGGTGTGGCCCTCTTCTGTGCCATGGAGTATCAGGTAGCCCCCCACTCTCCTTCAGAGCAGAGAGAGAGGAAGCGGGGGGCGTTGAAGGCAGTGAATGCGAGCATGGAGCAGCTGCACCGCTGGGCGTCGCCGCACCTGCCCTGGCTGGACAGCATCCGCATCGCCTTCATCCTCATCGCCGCCGGCATGGCCGCCGTCGCCTTGATCCTCCTTCTCGTCGGCGCCCTGGCCACCGGCTCCACTCGCAAACGCATCTACCAGGGTACGTCTACTCTTCCATTCACTGTTTTTACTCTCCCACACTAGGAATTTCGGCTGACGCCTAGTTTCCCCCCCTAATCAAAGTTTCCCCCCCCCCATGGAGGGTTACCGGCCAACCAAGGGGGGGACCCCCCCCCCCCATGAAAGTTTCCCCCCCCCATGAAGTTTCCCCCCCCCCCCTCAAGATTTTACCTACCACACACCCTGCGCTAAATTTGGTTAAACTATTTGATAATAGGTGAAATTGTGTCTTGGGGGGGAAACTAGGCGTCAAAATCGACGACTAGTTCCCCCCCCCCCCCCAAGAGTTTTGACGACTAGTTTCCCCCCCCCCCCCCCCAAGACACAATTTCACCTATTTTCAACTGTGTACGCAAACTGAATACTGAATCTATTAAAGGCTTAGGCTTAGTCAAAAGCACAAGCATCGTGGCAACTGCGTAGGCTTCGCTTGCGAAGCCTTAAAGCTGAATGCAAACTATACCAGCAACTGCGTAGGCTTTGCTTGCGAAGCCTTAAAGCTGAACTCAAATTTGCGGACTCACAAAAATAAAAGACCATATAGTGAAAAATAGCCGAAAATAGGTGAAATTGTGTCTTGGACGGGGGAAACTAGGCATCTAAATCGACTACTAGTTTCCCCCGCCCAAGAGTTTTGACGACTAGTTTCCCCCCCCCCCAAGACAAAAATTTCCTTGTTCAGACTGCCGTATCAACTATGGGCTGCATTAGCGCAGGGTGTGTGGGTATAGGTAAAATCTTGGGGGGGGGGAAACTTTGATTAGGGGGGGAAACTTTCATGGGGGGGGGGGGAAACCTCTTGGGGGGGGGAAATCCCATGGGGGGGGGGGGGGAAACTAGGTGTCAGCCGGAATTTCACCCTATTCACTCTGGCTTGGTTTGAAAATAAAGTTTAAAAAAGAAAACAGGTTTCCAAGAAAACCTTGGCAATGTTAAAGATGATTGTGAAAAGGAAGTTATATTATACAGGCTGGCAAGCTCGTCTGGGCGGGCGTATCTCGTGCGCGGTGGTGATGTGCCTGACGTACCTGCTCCACCTGGGCTGGCTCATCCTCTTCGCCATCGCTGTCGTTTTTCTGGCAGCCTACAGTCTGGCCAGTCAACTCTGCGGCGCCGTGGGCCCATTCAACGAGAAGGCCTGTCTCAACCTCACCCTCATTGAGCCTTTACTCCCGGTTCCTTTTCCATACAAAATCTGAGACCGCCCAAAAAACATAATGAATATGAGCGTTGGCTTTTAATCTTAATGTCGAAGAAAAAACCTTTAAAATTTTTTCTTTTCGTTTTTTGTGCAAACTATAGGGATAGACATACTTTTGGAATTCAAGGTAATTTAGGAAAGCTGGAAACCTAGATGAAAAACTACGGGGTTGTAAAAAATGAAAAGTATCAAAAAGCAACAAGGTATACTCGGCTATCGCCAAGATGCGCAACCTTTGGTCCAAATAAAAACCTCAAATAACACTACTATACCACCCAAATGAATCACTGCCAAAAGTGAGCTGATTTTATTAAAAAATCAGGGATTTATGGATGTTCGAATTTTTGAAACATCAATATTTTAGGTTTTTCACTAAAAATGAAGAGATAATAAACATTTTAAAAAGTCCTTCTCTGAACTTCAATTTACCACCTTGAAAGACGTTCATGCCAAAATTCAACTGATTTCATAGAAAAACCATCGATTTATCGATGTTCAAATTTTTGAAACATCAAGATTTTAGGTTTTTTGCCATAAATCAGGAAATAATTAATATTTCGGAAATTCCTTTTGCCAGCTTCAAGATATCACCTTAAAGGACGTACCTGCCAAAATTCAGCCAATTTCATTGAAAAACCATCGATTTATGGATGTTCGAATTTTTGAAACATCAAGATTTTAGGTTTTTCGCCATAAATCGGGAAATAATTAATATTTCGGAGATTCCTTTTGCCAGCTTCAAGATATCACCTTGATGGACGTACCTGCCAAAATTCAGCCAATTTCATTGAAAAACAAGTGATTTATGAATTTTCGTATTTTGAAACATCAAAAAATTGAGTTTTGGGCGAAAATCGAAAAATTACGCCCATCCCAAAAAATGGCCTGGAGATACCACCCAGAAGGACCTTCATGCAAAAAATTAGCCAATTTTGTTGAAAAACCGCAGAGGCCCGGCCCCGGAAAGACACATATATATATACTACCGTGGGGGGGATGATTTATTCGTACCCCAAATACAATCAACTATAACTCTAGAGCTACTTAATATTTTTTGGCGGAAATTTAAGAGGCGTTTTGCGAGAAGAGCACGAAGGGCCAAAGGGCCAAGACCCATGGTTTTTTGACCCCCCTTTTTTATGATAGGTATCAAAAGTACAATATGTGGGAAGTAAAATTCATAAATATACTTGGTGTCAAAACTCAATATCCATGGCAGGACAGCTCTGACAAGTTGTAGGTCGGAAATTTGAGTTTTTGGCGATTTTTTTCATAAAACTCAAATTTCAGACCCATTTTTATGCTAAAAGTACCCATGTTGGGTATCGATCGACTCGTTTACATTAGCTGCATACAACTATGACAAAAGTTTTTAAAGTTTTTACCAAAAAATTTCATATTCTATCAAAAAACCAAATATATGGGATAAAATGAAATTTTGAAGATTCACGAATACTTGACTTTTCTCAAAATTTTTTGGTTTAAAATCTGGTTTTTGACTTCGCCATCGTATTTCTCGCGAAATTTTGGTCCAGAAAATATGTTCAAACTTGCCAATAAGGGGTGGCCCAAATGAGATATAGACCCAAACATGACGAGAACCAGAAAAATGCCCTATGTTATAGCATAGGGCATTTTTGCTGATGTAAAATTTTGATGCTAAAAAACCTCCCGCTCTTCAGGAACATGAAACTGCTCAATTTCCTTTTGTGAGCTTATCAACGTAAGCCTTAGGCAGGTACTTGGCAAAAAAAATGCAGGGTTTTAGTTTATATATATGAAAATTTATCCAAAGTGTACGGACAGGTCAAGAATTTGCCCTATGCTATAACATGGGGCAAAGTTGACTAAAAAATTTTTTGCCTTGAATTTTAATTCATAGGCCCTGATTCGATGCTCTGGTCTCAAATACACCTAAAAATATCATTATTATGCCCAATTTCATCATATTTTGGAACATGATCTCTTGGTAGTTTTTCTCATTTGGGACCAATTTGAACAAATAACATTGAAGCACTTAATCTCAAAATATGATGAAATTTGGCATAGGAATGATATTTTTAGGTGTATTTGAGACCAGAGCATCGATTCAGGGCCTTGGAATTAAAATTCAAGGCAATAAATTTTTTGGTCAACTTTGCCCCATGTTATAGCATAGGGCGAATTCTCGACCTGTCCGTACACTTTGGATAAATTTTCATATATATAAACTAAAACCCTGCATTTTTTTTGCCAAGTACCTGCCTAAGGCTTATATTGATAAGCTCACAAAAGAAAATTGAGCAGTTTCATGTTCCTGAAGAGCGGGAGGTTTTTTAGCATCAAAATTTTACATCAGCAAAAATGCCCTATGCTATAACATAGGATATTTTTCTGGTTCTCGTCATGTTTGGGTCTATATCTCATTTGGGCCACCCCTTATTGGCAAGTTTGAACACATTTTCTGGACCAAAATTTCGCGAGAAATACGATGGCGAAGTCAAAAACCAGATTTTAAACCAAAAAATTTTGAGAAAAGTCAAGTTTTCGTGAATCTTCAAAATTTCATTTTATCCCATATATTTGGTTTTCTGATAGAATATGAAATTTTTTGGTACAAACTTTAAAAACTTTTGTCATAGTTGTATGCAGCTATTGTAAACGAGTCGATCGATACCCAACATGGGTACTTTTAGCATAAAAATGGGTCTGAAATTTGAGTTTTATGAAAAAAATCGCCAAAAACTCAAATTTTCCGACCTACAACTTGTCAGAGCTGTCCTGCCATGGATATTGAGTTTTGACACCAAGTATATTTATGAATTTTACTTCCCACATATTGTACTTTTGATTCCTATCATAAAAAAGGGGGGTCAAAAAACCATGGGTCTTCCATTCGTGCTCCTCTCAAAAACCGTGTCTTAACACAAGTTGCCCCTAAATGTCCTTAACATTGTGTTAAATTTTTGTGGTAAACGAATTCTTTGTTGTGGATTTATGACAATTATTCTAACTTACGTCATACTCTATGCACATCATTGCCCTAAATCATAGAATGTGTCTTAAAATTAAGACTAATTTGAAATATAAAGAGAAAAACTACTCTTTTTGAGAAACAAATAACAACAACTGTTATTTTGGCCAAATTTCATGGTTTTATGCGTGAAAGGTCTTGCAAAACGTGAAATATTTATTTGTCAGCCAAAAATGGCTTGTTCCATGTAGTAGGCAAAGATATAATGACTCAAGTTAGAAAAATTGTCATAAATCCACAACAAAGAATTCGTTTGCCACAAAAATTTAACACAATGTTAAGGACATTTAGGGGCAACTTATGTTAAATTTTCGACAAAAAATATTAAGTAGCTCTAGAGTTATAGTTGATTGTATTTGGGGTACGAATAAATCATCCCCCCCACGGTAGTAATATAGGTCAGTGGCCGCGCTACGCGCGGCCACCTATAGTTAAAATTATGTGACCAGTATGCCCCTTCAAAAATCCTTAAATAAAATATTTAGAGGACAAGATCAGCGCCACGTAAACACTGCATCATGGCCTTTCAGCCACTACACAATATGACAGGCTTAAAGAACTCAAAATATGGATGAGAATTCTTTAGGTCAAGGCACATCATTCAAATAGCCAGGGCTAATACTGACTCGACCTTTCCTTGAAGAATTACTTGATTCATCCAAAATACATCAGACTCCTGGGTAGGCCAAAAATCGAAAAATTGGCATCAGTCAATCCATTTTTTTTCAAACTTTTGACTCAAAACTTTTAAAACTAACCAATGGATTTAATGCAAAACTCTTGTAGCTTCAATTGAAAAAAAAGTCCGACAGAAAAAGTTGAAAAATGGAGGAGCTACAAAGTTTCAAAGTCAAAAAATGCCCAAAAATGGCAAAAATGCGCACGTTTTCATTTATTTCATATTTTTAAATTGTTCCATGCATGGAGCACCCCAAAAAATATTGCATAACTCGTCAAGAGCCGTACATAGAGCTATCATATGTTATTATAAGTAAAGAATCCAGGTAGCCCCGAGACCCCTCCCAAAATGGCATCACGCGTATTATATAAGATATGCGGACAGACGGACGCAAAAATGGGGTAACTGCTTAAGCTGGCCTTTTGGCCGCCCGCCGCTTCGGGCAGGGCGCCAGAGCTCCTCCGGCCTCCGGGCACGGGTGCTACGGCCCCTACGCTTCGCCTAGCATGCTTCGCATGCTAGGCTACGCTCCGGGGCCTCCGCACCCATGCCCTCCGGCCTCCGGAGCTCTGACTGCCCTGCCCTCCGCGGCAGGTGGCCTTCGGCCGCGCAAAAATATGTAAAGGGAGTTTGGCGTTAAAGGCAGAGAAGGATACGGCTGTGTTGGCTGCGTCGCCCACTCCGCTTCTCCTCTGCGGCTCCGACCTCGCTCAGTTCTGCACTCTCACCGACACTGCTCTCACCTGGTCACTCTACCTTTCTCCCGCCCTACCCCCTACTCACTCGAACACCGGGGACACTTGACAGGTATCTGATCGGGGCCGTGGCAGCAGTGGTGGTGATCATGAGCCTCGCCCACTTCCTCATCGTCATCTCCGCCAACTACGCTCATATCAAGGTCCTTTTATTTCATCCATCCTATCCGCAGGCCTAGGCTGAGATGGGAAGTGGTTGAGGACGGGAGCAAGTACATGGAGCTGCAAGAGATCTGGCAGTACGAGGAGAATGAGATGGCCGCCGGCCGTCCACATCCCACCTCTGTCAACTACCGCTACCGGAACAACGGGCTGCCGGGCAGATTTTGATTACTTTTTGCGATTTCTTTCAGTTTTTGGCTTTTCCAATTTTCTGCTTTTCCCTTTTACTGCTTGTGAAAACCTGCTGCACACTATTTTGGACCAAAGTTGTGAGCTCATTTGAGAGTTGCTGATTGTGGTGCGACACTTACCAGATCATGCCCTTCCATTCCTTGACTATTCAGTGTTTGCTTTGTACATACTACTTTTGTACTTACTAATTTTGAAAGGCCTTGTTTGAACAACTTTTTCTCTTTACGTGTTTACAGTTTATGCGTAAAATTATTCTGTATTGCACTCAGCTGCTTTCGAAGTAAAAAGAAGTCCGCCGTGAGTCGTTCATTTCGTTTGAGTAAGAGCAAATATATCTACTCCGATGATTAAGAAGTGCCCAAACGCTGACAAGTGGCAGCCTATGAGTGAGGGCGAAATCGAGGAGGTGGACCAAGATCAACTGGTGCAGGAGGATCTCGGAACTCTAGCCAACAATTTTCAGCGTTTGCCTTTTCTTTAGCTCAGTCAAATCGTTTGTACTGCTAACCTAAACCGTGGCTAATTATTGTCATTATTTGTGCAAGAGAATTCGAGGATAGATAATCCCTCGTTTCCTTCATCTCAATATTTGAAAATAACAGGTCTGCTACGTGCGGTGGGCGAGGAGCTAGGAGGTGGTCAAAGCTCCGGCTTAGCAGCCTCGCTTGCTCACTGTCTCAGCCTCTCCGAAGAGCTTCGGGTATAGCCACTCCTTGTCCTCAATCTCTCAAGAGTCAAGACACTTGCAGACGCTGTGTGAGCTGGTACGGGCTGACAGCAAAGCCTCGAAGGAGGTCATCCGTGCCTTCAGCGAAAAGACCGCCGCCATTCAGGAGCTCTTTGCCCGCCTCGACGGCCTGGACGCCTACATTCAACAGGTTCTACCCCGCCTTTCTTAGCACACTCCTCCTCCCTCTGTGAGGGAAAGATGGACTATTTAGGCTTCCAGTCGTCTGACAGAGCTGGAAGCATCGCTGACTCGGGCAGAAGCCGGGATCGGACGCAAGTAGAAGCGGCAGAATGGCCCGCAAGTCTTTCAAAAAGACCCAGCGAAGCTCCAAGAAGAAGCGCCTTCGTCTCTCCGCCGCCCAGCAGAGTTGCTTCTTCTTTCCTTCGCAAGTACTCGATTGATAATAAGGAGAAACTTCAGCTCCGGAAAGAGACGTGAAGATAGCCACCGTAGAGGAAGCCCTGCCGGAGAGAATTCCGCTCAACGAAACAACTGGCAAGCAAAAAGAAGTAGAAGGTATTCATCATCTCAATAGCTTGAGAAGATCAGATCAGATCGATAGCCTTGTTGCAAGGGACATGAGCATTATCAATACGCGCTTTGATGAACAGGAAAGCGCCTAACTTATGTCATGGTCGTAATTGAAAGCGACTTTGCAGGCTATGCAAAGAGTGAGGCGACGTCGGTGAAGAGGCGAAAACTGGCGTCTGGCACCTACCGCGTGTCGCAAGGGTTCGCCGGTTTTACTTTATCCTGAAAATGCTTGGAAGTGAGTGGTTGAGTGGGCTGACGATGATGGTGGTGAGTGAGGCGGAGAAAACGGCAGAGATGCCCGCCGCCAACTTCCGGGAGCAGATGCTCAAACGCCACAAGCGTCTACCAGGTACCTCCATTTCATCTGGATCTCATAGAATTTGCCAAACACACATTACTGCACCTTTTAATTATGGCCTGCGGTTAAGCGCATAACTTGGTTTTAAGCTGCCCTGCATTACGTTTGCCAGCCCAAAATTTATACGATTGGTGAATATATTGGCTTATTTTGAGGTTTAAAATGCGAACTATAGCAGCAGCATGTCGCGAAGTTTGTTAATCCAGATAAATATTTTGCAGCAGCAGAGCTGAAACGCCTGTCCAAAAAGGCTGATGTGGCCCACAAATAGTATCTTCTACTGAGAACCCGACTTTCACATATTCTTCGACATAAACTCTTGGATTTTAAAACATTGTTCTGAACCTTGGTGCATTGCGTTTCGGATTTTTCTTCTTTGTTTCCAACACTTTGCCGCTATTTGCCGAAAAAATTGGAACACTTGAAGCAAATTATGGCATAAAACCACCGCAAAAGTACGGCATTTATGGATTGAACAGGGCAGATGCGTGGGAAAAGTGGAAAGCGTTCACGTGCGAGACGCCTGAATGGAGAATGCAGTTGAGTCAGTCAGTGCCAGTCGTGGGTGGTGGTGGTTTTAATCGGCTCGCCCTCTAGGCAAACATGACCCAGCGCTCAATCCAAACCCCTCACGTGGCCTCAGCGATAAAGCAAAGCTCTCGGCGCCGTAAAACACTCCCCACTTCTGCTGGCCTCAGCCTACACGTGCTGCTGCACCAGCAAACTTGTTTATGCCTCCCCTCCTTTCGTCCACACTTTTTTACGCCTCATTCACTGTCTCGCCGCTGCGTCTTTGTTTCCCTGCCTCCCAGTAGCTGTGCACTCCCAGTAGCTGGAAGACGCTTTCAAATTCACTTCCAGCCAGAGCAGGGAACCTGCTGCTGCCTTTGAGCCAGCATCCTTGCTAGCAGCCATCTCTGGCCAGAGAGTTAGCTTATCAGCAGAAGAAAAGAAAGTGGGACGATGCGACAACCCCGCAAATCAAGCAGCATTAAAAGTGAGACAGCCAGCAGCCAGCTTCCTTCAACCATGTTCTCTGCTGCAGGTCTTTCTGAACGGCTGCGAGATGGGGAGACGGTGCTGGTGGCGGAGGGCTTCCTGTTCGAGATGGAGCGGCGCGGTTGGCCTTTCTTTCCTTCTTCAAACCACTCTTTGCTCATAGCTGCATTGGCAATGCATATATATTAAAACCTGGTAAAAACTGAAAGACAAATTGGCGATAAAGAAAGAAAGCTGAGAGCTTTGGGAAGGTCTGCTGCAAAGCGGTCCGTACGTCCCGCTGTGCGTGCTGGACCACCCTGGCCATGTGGCAGCCTTGCACGAGGAGTTTGTCCACTCTGGTTCCGACGTCGTCCAAGCCTTCACCGTATTCATGCTACTCATCTCACTTTTATGCCACTAATATGTCCTCTTTTATGCTGCAGTACTACGGAACGCGGGAAAAAATGAGAGAGGCAGGGCGAGAAGAGGAGCTGGAGGCCCTCAATCGCAAGGCCCTCAAGATGGCCAAAACCGTAGGCATTCCCTCCTCTCCACTATTAGGACTCAGTGTGCATCTGCTCCCAGTGATGTGGCGAAAAGGATATGAGGGAGCTAATGAGGCGAGGATGGTGGCAGATCGCGGAGGAGGAAGGCTGTCTGATGGCCGGCTGCTTCTCGGGCACCAGTCGCTTCCGCTACGACGATCCCGGCACCTATCAATCCGCTCAGGAGGCCTTCAGAGTTTCCCATCTCTCCTCTCACTCCTTCCCCTTCCCTTCTCCCAGCCCAACCCGCCTGCCAGGAGCAGATCGGCTGGGCTCTCGAGGAGGGCGCGGACTTCCTGGTAGGCGAGACCTTCACGGACCTGGCCGAGGCCCGCATTGCTCTCAAGGTCGCCAAGGAGGTCGCCCCGGGTATCAGTCGCTTCGCAAGTTCACGGTGTGGGGAATGGGAAAGGAGCTGAAAGACAGGCCTGGGGACGGTGCTAACGTTCACGCAGACGCGAGCTTCGGAGATGACGCGGGACGGACACGCGCTGGGCGCTGCCTGCGAGGAGATGGAGGCTGCGGGCGCCGCCGCCACTGGGCTAAACTGCAGCACTGGTAACTTCTCGACTCGCTCTTCTTACGGCATGAGTTGGGAAAGGGAATGGCCTGAAGGGCCGAGGGAGATGCTGACACTGCTGGCCTCCATCAGAAGTAGGTGCAGAGGCCCATTGGCAGCCCTGCCCGTGCCCTACGCCACCAGCCCCGCCAAGCCCCTCATGCAGCAGCTGACTCTGCCCTCTGGTAGCCTGATTCCAGTGATTGCAATCCCTTTCTAAGCTTTGTGGTAACGCGGGAGAAAATGAGGGAGGCTGGGCGAGAAGAGAAGCTGGAGGTATTGAAAGTGAGGGTATGTGCAGGGCAATCAGCGTTCCCCTGCGACCTGGACTGCTTCAGTCTGCCGCAGTGTGAAGTGGCGGCATTTGGGCGAGCCTGCCGCAACATGGCCATCCAATACGTCGGCCTCTGCTGCGGCAACAATCCACGCTACTTCCGAACACTCGCTGAGAGTAATCTAAGCCTCTTTTTTCCTATTTTGGTTAGGTGTCTAAGTTTTTTGAAATGGCCTAAATATAAAACCACATTTCAAACGTTCCTAGGTCTAGTTCATCCGATATCTTTTATTAAACTTTTTGACTCTCCGAAAATGTGTCTGGGCTTCTTATAAACTTCATGCTAATTACTTTAAAAAGTCACAAAAGAGGTGAATAAAAGAAAAATGTCAAAAGTGAATTGAGGCTTGGGACGCGAGGTTGGAGCAAGTCGCTATGCGCCAGAGAAGCCAGCTGTGAGCCAGCCCCTTCGCCGTCGTTCCGCTAGCGACGAGAAATCTAAGTATTGCCTGCCCGAAATACCACATTTTTCAAGCAAGCCTAATCTGGTTTTTTAGGTCTGTGCACGTGGGAATATGAGCTTCTAAGGAAAAAAGGGACTAAAAGAGGCCTGCCCAGCAAAGGTGCTCATATGATTCGCATAAAATTCACTCAATTTGTATTGTAAGTTTTGATGAATGTCTCCATGGAAACATTTATGTTCGTATGTGTTATACATTGTATTGATGTTGTAAACAGGTCTTCTGGGTCATAAACTATAATCATTAACATAATGCGGCGCAAACTGGCACAAAATTGCACAAACAAAAATTGCATTGCCTGCACAAACAATTGACCCAAATAATCATCATCGTAATTTATTTTGATATCTATCAACCATAATTGAATATGCAAATCCAAAAGAAAAATGTAAAGCCTGTGAAAGAGCGATTTCCATGTTGAAATGTTTAAAAAACGTCAAAATATGCAAATATTAAATCCAAATTTCACTCGAACAGTCAATTATTGAAACTAAACCATGTTCTTGCTTGCTTTGGCCTTTCTTTTGAATGGCTTGACAGCGATAGCTGGGAAAGCAATGCAATCTGGCTGTAATTGCTCCTGCCAGCCAAGTGGTAGGTAAGTGAGAAGAGATGCAGGTGAGTTCGAGATCACAAATACGGGCTCTGAACCGCTCCAGTTCAAATTTACCCCGCATCTTCTAGTACCACGACCGCCAGTCGTCAGCACTGCCCTACATAATATTCCAATTCACCATCTCATTCGTCATGGAAGCATCATCGAAATCACTGTTCTCCTTTTTACCTTTTGCTGAGCTTTGTTTTGATCTAGTTCAAAGATATTGTAAAATATTGTTTTAATCAAATTGAAAAGCAAAAGCCTACGAGCATAATTTTAGGCGCCCAACACGCTTGGAGTTGAAAAGCTGAAGAGGACAGTAAAATGTTCTCCCCCTTATCCAGTCGATGTACACTGCAGGCTGCTTCGGATGAAAATATACTGCTAAATGCTGTGATTTCGAGATAAATTGGATATTCTAGCAGATCAACAAGAAACATTTACAAGAATTCCCCAAAAAAATTTCTTTATATGTTTAATTCCATGTTTAACCTTTAGTAACTGAAACTAAATAATTTAGTTCTGGATTTATTTTTCTATGATCACTGCCACTTCAAATAAGTTTCAATATCCTTTCGAAAATTATATTCTATCAATCCGAACAGCATCGATGGTTATTCCGTGTGCTACAGTAATCTGGCGATTGAATGCTCAAGTGCCTGAAATGCCTGAAATGTTACCGTAGCATGCCCTGCAATCTCATCACTCCCATCGCCGCATTCTCACTCACTTGAAAGTCGGTGCACCTCATTCCCTGCAATCGGAGTCGCAGTCAAGATGCTGTCCATGGAAGCACCAAAGCTACAGCCCATCGAAGCTCCCGGAGGCTTCGACTTCTCCAACGTCAAACGGTTTCCTTTCATTCCAGCGCCTGGAAAGATGGGCTAGGCGGATGAATTGATGCAGGAACCTGACGCTGGGCGAGTCGCTGGGGAAGGCCAAGCTGCGTGCGGTGTCCACGGGGACGACCATCGTGGGCTCCACCTTCGAGGGCGGCGTCATCATCGGCGCCGACTCCCGCGCCACCAGCGGCAACATCATCGCCGACAAGTTCTGCAACAAGCTCCACCGCCTCACCGACTTCATCTAGTACCCTCCTCTCCTCCCTCTTCTTCCTCCTCAAAGGAGATTTTGGGGATTGCAGTGCCGCAGGGGCGGGTACTGCAGCGGACTTGGATCAGGTGAGCCGGATGCTCTCCGCCCAGCTGCGCCTCATCGAGCTCAACACCGGCCGCCGCTGCCGCGTCATCACCGCCCTTCGACACGCCCGCCAGTACCTATTCAAGTGAGCCCCTTCTTTCTACTCCTCCTTTCTACTCCTCCTCACAGCCACTGGGCATGATCAGGTACATGGGCTACGTGGGGGCGTACCTGCTGATCGCGGGTGTGGACGAGAAGGGGCCGGAGCTGTACATGGTCTCGGCCAACGGCTACTCTGCCCAGGCCCCCTACAACGCCGATGGCTCCGGCTCCCTCAACGCCATGTTCGTCCTCGAGACCCGCTGGAAGCCCAAGCAAACCGTTCCCACCTCTCTCTTCACCCTCCTTCCTAGCAGTCAGAAGCTGAGGCTGTTACAGGAGGATGAGTGCCTGGAGATGGTCTCCAAGGCCCTGGAGGCGGGGATGCATGGGGATCTGGCCTCCGGCAACTCCTTTCGCTACGTCGTCATCAACCACAACCTCGCACGCCCTGTCTCCGGCAAAACCCCCAATTTCACCATCAGCCCACCCAAGTTCCCAATCAGCCCTTTGGCTTAAAGTTGAAAGATGGGGCAATTGCAGGGGCGTTCTGGAGTACCCGGTGAAGACGACGAAGAAGCTGTCGGAGGAGCAGAAGGCGGTGTTCAGTGCCAAGGTGAAGGCGAAGAAGTTCGACATCGTCCAACAAACCGTCACCCCTATTGGGGCACCCTCCGACTCCAGTGTTCCAATGGAGTCCTAATGCTTCTTTTCATTTCTTTTCAATGCGCCTATTTGCGGTTTCTTTTGCTGCGAGAAAGATTGGTAGGCGTGATCGGAGTGTCTCTATTTTTTAGTGCTTACAACTCGCAGTATTGTATCTCGGTTTCATTGGGGATTGCGAAAGGCGGAACGCAGAGATTGCCTCATGGCCGATGTGCTCGGAAAGTCAAAACAGACTGAAAACAAGACGGATTGCGCATTTTGTATCTTGCTCTCAGGAAAGGGATGAAGGGGCAGAGCTTAGCAGAGCTGTGAGAAGACCTGAGTGTGCGCGTGAACACAGTCAGAGCTTCAGACACAGTTTCTCAGGCATAGGAAATAGGGTGGTCAAGGGAGCCTGGACACTGAGCTAGAAGTAAAAGAAAGGAAAGGTGGATGGTAGGCCGAGGAAGTGGCGGGAGTGGGGTTGGAATGGGGGCAGGCGGTTGCGCTTGCCGACGACCCAGGTGGTGAGGCTGTTGGGGTAGGCTGTTGGGTAGCGTGCTTCCCACCAGGGGTCCAGCCCCCCTGCTCCCAGATACGCTTGGAAGGCCCGGTTTCGTTTCTCTTTCAAAACATTTCTCCATGCTTCAACGAGAGAAAGAGATTGGCGATGTGAGCTGAAACCAAGAGCAAGAGTGGTGAGAAATGAAATTTTAAACAGGTGCTAGTGTTTCGATTTCCCCTCATGAATGCTTTCATACACTAGCTTCTTGCTTCCATATAGCATTCAATTCAAGCAGAGAATAGCTAAAGAGACAGAGAAAGTTACGTGTTTCTTGGGCTTGAGCGGAGCTTAGAATACATAGGAGAAGAAGAACAAAGCTGGCGAAAGTCTTCATATTTTTGAGGGAGTATTTACCTTACGATCCGAGATGACTGACTGACTTTGGCAAAGAGCCGGAGGATACGCAATTTATCGGTCAATTCAATCAACATTGCTTGTCAAATGTTTTCAATCCCCATCACTGATTGATACTTCACTGATTGATGATCAGCAATACCTCACTGATTGAGACGACAATAGAGCTAGTCAAGAAAACAAATTGAAAACTATGCAGCGCAATTAGGATGTTGCATCTAGCTGGGCCAACGGGTTTTTCAGTATGGTCGGAAAAACAAGTAACGTTCAGTGGAGGTTTTCTATTAATCGTCCTCCAGAAAGTCTTCTTTCAGTGTTTCTTTAAGAAACTCAAGAACCCTGCAACGGGAATTAGAAAAGCTGTTTGGCACGCCCTGGAGATTCTTTGGTAACCCGGATGCTTTTGGCCAGCGAGGGTCATCCACAGGAACTTTTGGCGTTACACCTCCTTCCTTCCCGCCTTCCTGTCTTTCTGCAATGTTTACTCTGCGCAAAATTAAGGCTTCTGTTATGTGGGCCACTTTTTCCTACTATTTAACCACACGTAGGTCCTATAAAAGCCTGATAAAATGATAAAATGTTTTTAAATAACCTCGCTGCTCGAGCACCGAGATGCTAGCAACTTTTTCAGATTAGCCACTTGTCCTGATTAGCCAAAAATGGCGACCAGTAGGCTCAGGCGCTTCTGGTTCAAGTTGCAGGCGTGGATTGGGAATAGGCGAGCTCCTCCCTTCCTCGTGCGCTGTGCTGCGTAGTTTGGCCGCCTCTGCACTGCTGCACAAACCCAGCCGCCGTCATCCATAGCAGGACAGTTCCAAGCAATGGACCCAACCGATTCCGTCCACTCTGATAGGCAGAGGAAATGCGTTCATTCTTTCGCGTCGGCTTGAACTCATCCACTCCGCCCGCAAATCTGCTCACTTGTCCCGGGCCAGGCGAGGCTCCTTGCTTCTCTGCCGTTCAATAGTCATTAGTCTCCTTCCAATCCTCCAATCACCAGCCTTGGCCGGAATGAGTGGGCCCTGGGGCTGGGCTGGGCGCAGAGGTGAGAGCGGTGGATGGCTGGCGCAGGAAGTCGGCCACCTCCTCCTTCCTTGGCAGGCCGAAGAATTGCACGCTTTCGATGCCCACCTGGCAACAACTTTGGTGCCTGGAGAGGGAGCGAGGGTAGAGGAACCTGATATTCCCTGTTCAGCACCGCATCCTGATAGGGCGCATGGAGTCGCAGCTTCACGAAGCGAGCTATGCCGGAGCAGAATATCTGCAGATTAAATCCTTTTTCCACTGCTCCCTACGGACATTTATCCGTGGAAAGGGGTGTCAAATAGCAACCAGCAATGTGGTGCGCTCCTTTGGAGGGCCGGGGCCAGGAAACTCCTTGGTGGCGAAGTGGAGGTACTCCAGCTGCCTGAAGTCTGCGTCAGCGCTGCCCACTGCGCCTTGCAGCTCCACCTTGCGAGCTCCAATCGCCCTCCAAGCTTTATTCGAGAAGCCGGAATGCGAAAAGGAAGCCCACGAATGTAGGCCTCGAGCGGCATGAACTCCACCCGCACCAGCTCCACCCGCTCTTCGAGGCGGAAAATGAGGATCTGCGGGTACTTCGGCCGTCTGCAATGAGAGCGAGCTGGTGTAAGAGGCCGGGCGAAAAGATGTAGGCGGGAACTTTTTGGAGACCCAGCCGCGATTGTCGTCGGCTTTGAGAGCAGCTGTGACGTCCTCCGCAGCCAGGCCGCGCTCCTGCTGAGAGCTGGCAAAGACCAGGTCGTAGGAGAGACGATGCGTCATTTCCTGCTTTTTTTTGGTACTTGGAGCTAATATTTGTCCTGAGGAATAAGAGCCAGCTGCACTGGGAAGGGAGGAGAAGGAGCGGAGTTTGACAGCGAGTCTTAGCAGTTGCTAAGAGCGTGCTCGATAGATCCATAACTTAGAGGCTGAACCTGAGGCGAATGTGAGACTTTCAATTATTTAGACAGGAGCACCAGCTTCAAAGGACTAACAAGGCAAATATTTCAGTGAGGTGAACAAGAATTCCGGCTCCGCCATCGCCGCTCCCAAGCCCTAACAGCGCTTCAGGGTTCCTGTCTGGCTAAGCTTGCTTAGTTAAATAAGACTCGCATCATTCTGTCCATAAAATTCTTTTTCTGCATATGTTGACGTCTGGGTGCTGGCGGGTCCTAGGGTGTTCGGGCAGGAGTGGGTGGCAGAACGGCACTGAGGACGTCCACATCAGCACCTCCGATTTCATCGCCTCTGCTGATCTCTCTCCCTTTCATCCCAGCCCCACAAACCCTTGCCCACTCACCCACAGTCTCCCATTTTTCGCATCTAGCTTTGATCAATCACTTGTTCAATGAGCTCAGGAATTCGCAGCACTGCGAATCGCTTACCGGGTGATTTTGGCCCAGAAGGGCATGGCGTCAAACACTCCCTTGAAAGGCTTGAGAAGGCGAGCTGTGATCAGCTGCTTCACACTCAGGAAACTGAGCACCATCTCCACTAACCCATTCGGAAGATCCTCCAGTCCTTTTCCTGCTTTCCCGCCAGCCTCCCTTTTTTTACCGGCGTGAGCGAGCGGGGCGATCGGCAGCGCTGTGTCCGCTCGGCCTAGCTATGACAAGCAGCGACCGAAAGCCCAAGCTTGGCTGGCGCTGTTTCGATGAGCCGCGGACGCAGGCGCCCCTCTATATGGACCATAGCCCCTCCTCCGTCGCCTTTTCCTTCTCTTTTTTAGAAAGGCTTAGACGGCGGGGCAGAGTGGGAGTGGGGGTAGGGGAGTGACAGGACAGGTGGGTAAATGATGCGCTGTGCTGCAAAGCCTGTTGAGGCCGGTGCATTGCTGATGACCCGTTTTTTGTCCTTCCGTGTTACCGCCCATCTTTTCTCTGTCCCAAGACACCGTCTTTTAGATGTAGCACAGCTAGCTGGTCGCCAACTAATTGGTATGTGAGTAGTCACAGTCTATTTCACAACAGTAAAACAGTTGATGAAGTAAAACATTAAACATCTCGACCAAAGCGATACGATACAAGCCAAGCCAATGACAGAAATTAAAAAGGATGAACCAGGAACTTGCAAAATGAGCATCCTAAGGGGTTTTCGGTCAATTACTGGCTATGTTTAGTTTTCATAAAATATGTTTATTAACTTTTGAGTCGTTTATTATCTTTTTATTAACTTTTGTTTCGACAAATTCTTATAGCAGTAGTATTCAATAGATAATTTTGAACACATCAACTTTTTTCTACTATTATGTATTCCTTGTTATTATCAACTTTTTTAATTCATTCTGCATATGCATGCACTTAAGAGAAATTTAGTTGGAACTCCGTTATTCAAAAGGTAGCTAAGAAGGCCAAGCAATCCCTATGACTTGTTCAAATACTTTCGTTAAAAACATCTGTAGCCTCTGCTTTTTTATATCTATTCACGTTTCAGCTGTAGAGCAAATATATGTTTGCTAAGCCTCCAACATTTTGATTCACTTGATGCTGACCAAGGGACAAGGCCCATACCAGATGTTTCTGGTAACTGAAAGCCGCTTGTTTTTTGGCAATGAACGCGGAGAAATGACAAAGCAAATACGAGTGCTAGCAAAAATAAATGCCAGAAAAAAAGTGAGCCGAAAAGAGAGCATGATGTCCAAACCGTAAGCCCAGGTGATGAGGAGAAGAGAGTGAGGAAGTCTGGAGAGTGGAAAGATAGAGCTCTCTGCTGCTCACGTCACAGCCAATGCCATATCCCAAGCACGCCAAAACATAGCCCAATCTGCCGCCAATCATCCCGCCCCACAAACGAGCAAAAGCAGACTATGGGCAAATATCCAAAAACATACAATCCCCAGCTATGCAGCAGAACAAAGGAAGGCTGAGCCAGAAAAAGAGGGGAAGGGAACGAGAATAAGCCTAGCAGGCGAGTGACTTGACTGGAAAAGGAGGACTAGAAGCGACGGTGATGAGGCTGGTAGGGCCAGGTGTTGACGAGGGCGCCCGGTCCGTAGCCCGCCCCGTTGTTCACCAGCTGGAACGGGGGCAGAGGTTAAGGAGGGACAAATGTGGGGGAGGCAGGGAACCATCTGGTGGAAGGTGGAGGCTGCGAGGGAGGCGGAGTTGCAGTGCGGTGGAAGGGTGAGTCGGTAGAAGGGGCCGCTGTGACGTCCGCCGCCACGCTCGCCCTGCTTTCCCTGCAGAACGCCGCCCAATTAGGTGAAGAGGTTTGGGCTTGTGGGAAGAAGGTTGAGAGGGAAGAGGGGTGGGAAGGGTGAACCTTGACGAATGGAGTGTGCTCGGTGCGTGGGTGCTTGGCGTGAATGTGGCCCCAGCAGGCGTGGCAGTAGTACTGGAGGCAGGAGACGTGAGCGCAGAAGTACTGGGCGTACTTCCCGTCGCAGAGGCGCCCTCCGCACTCGTCGCACGGCTGCTCGTCCAGCACATACGGCTTCACCTAACAGCAATTTCTTCACTCCATTCAGGTAGCCATAAGGGGAATAGGGGCAGGAACCTCGACGCGTTTGTCCACATCGCCGTGCTGGAGGTGGACGTACTTGGCGGCGATGGCGCTGATGTAGGACTCGTTGGTGGCGAAAGACACGCGCCCAGCCCCCTGCACCATTCATTGAGCTCTGGAGGTTGGGAGAAAGAAGGATGATTAGAAACCTTGGGGTACTTGAGCTCGGGATCCGTGTCGATGCCCGCGTAGCAGACCTGCCAACAAAAAATCTCATTTATGAAAACCGATTTCCGAAGCGCTTACATTGCCGAAAAGACGCTCCATTATCGTTGCCAGGTTCACGGCTTTCAAAGGCCTTAAGAAAATATTCACTTTACCGAATTCAATCACATTTTTTGGGATATTGCTGAATGGTTAATTATGTGACATTCATAGTTTTGCATTGGCATCTGCAGACGAGAAACGAGACAAGTAAGCAAGCATTATCACGCATAAAGTTGGAATGAAAACCTGATTGTACAGTATCTGTGCATGATGTCCAAGGAGGCGTGACAAGATGCTAGAAAGGGAACATTGAAAAGAGGCGTAAAGAAGGCAAAGAATTGTGAAAGATGCGAAAGAGGGTGTTTGAGGGGAGGAACCGAGGTACGCCTCCGAGGAAGACGGTGCGACGGGTGTGGAGCTCCATGCGCGATTCCACCACGAAGTCCGAATCCGCCAGCATCCACGGACGCACTTGCACCTACAACTCATCCACCTCTTTCACCAACTAGGCGTCGAGTTCAAGGGAGGACTTACGGGCTTGTTCTTCATCATGGGGGAGGAGATGAGCATGTAGTACTTCTCGTCCTCCTTGTGACAGCTGTCCACCAGTGCTCGTACCGACACCTCTGTCTCGTACACCAGGAACACGTAGCCTCAAACCATGCACTCCATCTAGCCTCACTATCATTTTATTGCTGAAGGGCTATGGAGGATGAAAAGACTGGGGAACCTTTGGGCGGAACGTAGCCGATGATCTGGTTCTTGTGCGGCAAGTCCACCACCACGGCGCCGAAACGCCCGAACTGAAGGGCTATGGAGGATGAAAAGACTGGGGAACCTTTGGGCGGAACGTAGCCGATGATCTGGTTCTTGTGCGGCCAGTCCACCACCACGGCGCCGAAACGCCCGAACTGAAGGGCTATGGAGGATGAAAAGACTGGGGAACCTTTGGGCGGAACGTAGCCGATGATCTGGTTCTTGTGCGGCCAGTCCACCACCACGGCGCCGAAACGCCCGAACTGAAGGGCTATGGAGGATGAAAAGACTGGGGAACCTTTGGGCGGAACGTAGCCGATGATCTGGTTCTTGTGCGGCCAGTCCACCACCACGGCGCCGAAACGCCCGAACTGAAGGGCTATGGAGGATGAAAAGACTGGGGAACCTTTGGGCGGAACGTAGCCGATGATCTGGTTCTTGTGCGGCCAGTCCACCACCACGGCGCCGAAACGCCCGAACTGAAGGGCTATGGAGGATGAAAAGACTGGGGAACCTTTGGGCGGAACGTAGCCGATGATCTGGTTCTTGTGCGGCCAGTCCACCACCACGGCGCCGAAACGCCCGAACTGAAGGGCTATGGAGGATGAAAAGACTGGGGAACCTTTGGGCGGAACGTAGCCGATGATCTGGTTCTTGTGCGGCCAGTCCACCACCACGGCGCCGAAACGCCCGAACTGAAGGGCTATGGAGGATGAAAAGACTGGGGAACCTTTGGGCGGAACGTAGCCGATGATCTGGTTCTTGTGCGGCCAGTCCACCACCACGGCGCCGAAACGCCCGAACTGAAGGGCTATGGAGGATGAAAAGACTGGGGAACCTTTGGGCGGAACGTAGCCGATGATCTGGTTCTTGTGCGGCCAGTCCACCACCACGGCGCCGAAACGCCCGAACTGAAGGGCTATGGAGGATGAAAAGACTGGGGAACCTTTGGGCGGAACGTAGCCGATGATCTGGTTCTTGTGCGGCCAGTCCACCACCACGGCGCCGAAACGCCCGAACTGAAGGGCTATGGAGGATGAAAAGACTGGGGAACCTTTGGGCGGAACGTAGCCGATGATCTGGTTCTTGTGCGGCCAGTCCACCACCACGGCGCCGAAACGCCCGAACTGAAGGGCTATGGAGGATGAAAAGACTGGGGAACCTTTGGGCGGAACGTAGCCGATGATCTGGTTCTTGTGCGGCCAGTCCACCACCACGGCGCCGAAACGCCCGAACTGAAGGGCTATGGAGGATGAAAAGACTGGGGAACCTTTGGGCGGAACGTAGCCGATGATCTGGTTCTTGTGCGGCCAGTCCACCACCACGGCGCCGAAACGCCCGAACTGAAGGGCTATGGAGGATGAAAAGACTGGGGAACCTTTGGGCGGAACGTAGCCGATGATCTGGTTCTTGTGCGGCCAGTCCACCACCACGGCGCCGAAACGCCCGAACTGAAGGGCTATGGAGGATGAAAAGACTGGGGAACCTTTGGGCGGAACGTAGCCGATGATCTGGTTCTTGTGCGGCCAGTCCACCACCACGGCGCCGAAACGCCCGAACTGAAGGGCTATGGAGGATGAAAAGACTGGGGAACCTTTGGGCGGAACGTAGCCGATGATCTGGTTCTTGTGCGGCCAGTCCACCACCACGGCGCCGAAACGCCCGAACTGAAGGGCTATGGAGGATGAAAAGACTGGGGAACCTTTGGGCGGAACGTAGCCGATGATCTGGTTCTTGTGCGGCCAGTCCACCACCACGGCGCCGAAACGCCCGAACTGAAGGGCTATGGAGGATGAAAAGACTGGGGAACCTTTGGGCGGAACGTAGCCGATGATCTGGTTCTTGTGCGGCCAGTCCACCACCACGGCGCCGAAACGCCCGAACTGAAGGGCTATGGAGGATGAAAAGACTGGGGAACCTTTGGGCGGAACGTAGCCGATGATCTGGTTCTTGTGCGGCCAGTCCACCACCACGGCGCCGAAACGCCCGAACTGAAGGGCTATGGAGGATGAAAAGACTGGGGAACCTTTGGGCGGAACGTAGCCGATGATCTGGTTCTTGTGCGGCCAGTCCACCACCACGGCGCCGAAACGCCCGAACTGAAGGGCTATGGAGGATGAAAAGACTGGGGAACCTTTGGGCGGAACGTAGCCGATGATCTGGTTCTTGTGCGGCCAGTCCACCACCACGGCGCCGAAACGCCCGAACTGAAGGGCTATGGAGGATGAAAAGACTGGGGAACCTTTGGGCGGAACGTAGCCGATGATCTGGTTCTTGTGCGGCCAGTCCACCACCACGGCGCCGAAACGCCCGAACTGAAGGGCTATGGAGGATGAAAAGACTGGGGAACCTTTGGGCGGAACGTAGCCGATGATCTGGTTCTTGTGCGGCCAGTCCACCACCACGGCGCCGAAACGCCCGAACTGAAGGGCTATGGAGGATGAAAAGACTGGGGAACCTTTGGGCGGAACGTAGCCGATGATCTGGTTCTTGTGCGGCCAGTCCACCACCACGGCGCCGAAACGCCCGAACTGAAGGGCTATGGAGGATGAAAAGACTGGGGAACCTTTGGGCGGAACGTAGCCGATGATCTGGTTCTTGTGCGGCCAGTCCACCACCACGGCGCCGAAACGCCCGAACTGAAGGGCTATGGAGGATGAAAAGACTGGGGAACCTTTGGGCGGAACGTAGCCGATGATCTGGTTCTTGTGCGGCCAGTCCACCACCACGGCGCCGAAACGCCCGAACTGAAGGGCTATGGAGGATGAAAAGACTGGGGAACCTTTGGGCGGAACGTAGCCGATGATCTGGTTCTTGTGCGGCCAGTCCACCACCACGGCGCCGAAACGCCCGAACTGAAGGGCTATGGAGGATGAAAAGACTGGGGAACCTTTGGGCGGAACGTAGCCGATGATCTGGTTCTTGTGCGGCCAGTCCACCACCACGGCGCCGAAACGCCCGAACTGAAGGGCTATGGAGGATGAAAAGACTGGGGAACCTTTGGGCGGAACGTAGCCGATGATCTGGTTCTTGTGCGGCCAGTCCACCACCACGGCGCCGAAACGCCCGAACTGAAGGGCTATGGAGGATGAAAAGACTGGGGAACCTTTGGGCGGAACGTAGCCGATGATCTGGTTCTTGTGCGGCCAGTCCACCACCACGGCGCCGAAACGCCCGAACTGAAGGGCTATGGAGGATGAAAAGACTGGGGAACCTTTGGGCGGAACGTAGCCGATGATCTGGTTCTTGTGCGGCCAGTCCACCACCACGGCGCCGAAACGCCCGAACTGAAGGGCTATGGAGGATGAAAAGACTGGGGAACCTTTGGGCGGAACGTAGCCGATGATCTGGTTCTTGTGCGGCCAGTCCACCACCACGGCGCCGAAACGCCCGAACTGAAGGGCTATGGAGGATGAAAAGACTGGGGAACCTTTGGGCGGAACGTAGCCGATGATCTGGTTCTTGTGCGGCCAGTCCACCACCACGGCGCCGAAACGCCCGAACTGAAGGGCTATGGAGGATGAAAAGACTGGGGAACCTTTGGGCGGAACGTAGCCGATGATCTGGTTCTTGTGCGGCCAGTCCACCACCACGGCGCCGAAACGCCCGAACTGAAGGGCTATGGAGGATGAAAAGACTGGGGAACCTTTGGGCGGAACGTAGCCGATGATCTGGTTCTTGTGCGGCCAGTCCACCACCACGGCGCCGAAACGCCCGAACTGAAGGGCTATGGAGGATGAAAAGACTGGGGAACCTTTGGGCGGAACGTAGCCGATGATCTGGTTCTTGTGCGGCCAGTCCACCACCACGGCGCCGAAACGCCCGAACTGAAGGGCTATGGAGGATGAAAAGACTGGGGAACCTTTGGGCGGAACGTAGCCGATGATCTGGTTCTTGTGCGGCCAGTCCACCACCACGGCGCCGAAACGCCCGAACTGAAGGGCTATGGAGGATGAAAAGACTGGGGAACCTTTGGGCGGAACGTAGCCGATGATCTGGTTCTTGTGCGGCCAGTCCACCACCACGGCGCCGAAACGCCCGAACTGAAGGGCTATGGAGGATGAAAAGACTGGGGAACCTTTGGGCGGAACGTAGCCGATGATCTGGTTCTTGTGCGGCCAGTCCACCACCACGGCGCCGAAACGCCCGAACTGAAGGGCTATGGAGGATGAAAAGACTGGGGAACCTTTGGGCGGAACGTAGCCGATGATCTGGTTCTTGTGCGGCCAGTCCACCACCACGGCGCCGAAACGCCCGAACTGAAGGGCTATGGAGGATGAAAAGACTGGGGAACCTTTGGGCGGAACGTAGCCGATGATCTGGTTCTTGTGCGGCCAGTCCACCACCACGGCGCCGAAACGCCCGAACTGAAGGGCTATGGAGGATGAAAAGACTGGGGAACCTTTGGGCGGAACGTAGCCGATGATCTGGTTCTTGTGCGGCCAGTCCACCACCACGGCGCCGAAACGCCCGAACTGAAGGGCTATGGAGGATGAAAAGACTGGGGAACCTTTGGGCGGAACGTAGCCGATGATCTGGTTCTTGTGCGGCCAGTCCACCACCACGGCGCCGAAACGCCCGAACTGAAGGGCTATGGAGGATGAAAAGACTGGGGAACCTTTGGGCGGAACGTAGCCGATGATCTGGTTCTTGTGCGGCCAGTCCACCACCACGGCGCCGAAACGCCCGAACTGAAGGGCTATGGAGGATGAAAAGACTGGGGAACCTTTGGGCGGAACGTAGCCGATGATCTGGTTCTTGTGCGGCCAGTCCACCACCACGGCGCCGAAACGCCCGAACGTCTCGTACAAGTCGCCTGGATTTCATCATCCTCCATTTCATCATCTTCATAAAGGCAAGGAGAGGGGAACGTTCGAGGATGTCGATGGGAAGGCCGCCGACGAAGACTTTGCGCGAGTAGATCTCGCTCCCCGGGTTGTAGTAGTAGACCGGCTGGATGTCAAGAAGGAAGTAGATGAGAAAGGTCGGAAGGAACTGGAAAAAAAGAAGAGGGAACTCCCTGTCCGGTGTAGGTGGTGAAGCTTTGGGCGCTGGGGACGAGAGCCTGTGCCATGTCCGAGCCACTGCCGCCCATGCCAGCCACTTCCTGTCCGCCCCACATCTTGGCCGCTTGCTTCTGCTACAGCTAGAGTCCAAGGCAGAATGAGCTCTCAGCACTGCCCTCGGATTGCCTCATCATCTCTAGCCCCCCCAAGCCCCACCCCTTTCCACAAATCGCTGCTGGAAATGGACTCCGGCTTCCCGGCAAGATCCTCGCGCAAAAAACCGTCGACTCTTCTGGAAGTAGTCAACATGGATGGCATGGAGACTGTGAAAATTGCGCACTTGCGAGGGCAAATTATCTAGTTTAGTTCAGAAAAAGGGAATAAGCGACTATTGAAAGCTGAGATGGGAAAAGAGAAGCTACTAGAGTAGCTGAGGAAAGCAATGGGAAGGGGACATCTGAGTCTCAGCACAGGCGTGCGTCTGATCCAGGACAAAGTGCAGATGTATCATTACCAATGGCCCGAGTGGACGAAACGGGCCAAGCCTCAGCTAAATCAAAATCACTACTGCTCCAAATATCACAAATTCCATCATTCCCACAAATGTTAGGTTTGAACTGGAAACGATTTTTCCTTTCTAGACTTTAAAAAAAAATTTTGTAGTAGTTTACACAAATGCCACTTTTCTACTGTTCCCGCGTTCATAAGTGTGTTGAACAAGGACACTTTTTGAATTATCAACTTTACTAAATAATGTAGACAATCCATCGGCAGAAATGCAGTGACGATTTTTACATCCACCGCTTTTTCATGGTCATTTGTGATTCTTTGGAAGTATGCATTCCTGAGACTACACCGTCGCACAACATTGGGCCAACAGGCAGTAGTGTGAACAAGGTATTATCAGCTATCGCCAATAGATGCGCGGCCTTGTTCACCTTGTGACGCATTGAAATGAATAATAAGCAAGTCAGCTTAAGAAATGCTACAATGACAAACAAAACTAAAGTGACAAAAATTGATCTAGGTCTATTTTGGGTTTCTGAGGCATTTAAATGATAAACAGCAATCTAAATAATAATCATTAAATAATTAATACAAGTAAAATTTAAAATTTCGAAATATTTTCGAATTCCAAGGCCTCCATTTTCAAGGTTTTTTGACCATAAATCAAGAACCAATCAAAATGGCGTCGATCCCACAAAAACGTCCCGAGCCACCACCCAGACGGACCTTTATGCAAAAAATCAGCCAATTTCATTGAAAAACCGATGAGTACGGGCCGCGGTACCACAAACATATATACAGGGCCGGTAACTAATTATCTGTCATTTTTTCAATCAACTATAACTCAAGATATACTCAATATTTTTTGATGAAAATTTAGCATAACATGCATCTAATACTTGCCTACATTGTGTTAAATTATTATCCCAAATGGATATATCATGGATTTATGACCATTTTTGTAGCGTGAGTCATCAGTTTCACAGCAAACTAAGCAAATTCTTAGATTTTTTAATTATAATTTTTTTGGTAGATATCATTTGGAATATCATGAAAAAAAACATCAGAATGGTGCATTAATATTTGTTTTTGTTTGTTTTATAGCAAACAACTCGAAAACGGCATGAAGTGGCAAAAATTAATCCAACCTGCAATATTCTTCTGCTTTAACAAGGCACTCTAGTGAACTATTACACAATGACAGTTGTTACAAAAAACAAGGTATTCTCGGCTGTCGCCAAGATGCGCGGCCTCTATTCCAAGCAATATTGTGAAGCTACATGAGCATATTTTAGCCAATTGGGTTGATTAACCAAGGATTAATGAATTTTTCAATTTTGAAACATCAAAATTTTATGTTTTAGGGAAAACCCCATATATTTCTCAAAGCCCAAATAATGGTCCAAAGCCTCCAGCCAGCCTTCATGCAAAATTGCAGCCAATTTTGTTTAAAAACAAGGGAGTTATGAGTTCTTCAGTTTTGAAACATCAAAATATTAAGTTTTTTAGAAAAAAAATCTAAAATTTTGCAAAACCCCAATAAAGGTCCTAAACCACCACTTAGACAGACTTTCATGCAAAATTTCAGCCAATATCATTGAAAAACCAGCGATTTATGAATTTTGATACTTTGAAACATCAAAATTTTAGGTTTTGGGAAAAAAACGCAAAATTACGCCAAGCACCGAAAATGACCTGGAGATATTACCAGGCGGACCTTCATGCAAAATTTCAGCCAATTTCATTGAAAAACCAGCGATTTATGAATTTTGGTACTTTGAAACATCAAAATTTTAGGTTTTGGGAAAAAAACGCAAAATTACGCCAAGCACCAAAAATGACCTGGAGATATTACCCAGGCGGACCTTCATGCAAAATTTCAGCCAATTTCATTGAAAAACCAGCTATTTATGAATTTTGGTACTTTGAAACATCAAAAAATTGAGTTTTGGGCGAAAATCGAAAAATTACGCCCATCCCAAAAAATGGCCTGGAGATACCACCCAGAAGGACCTTCATGCAAAAAATTAGCCAATTTCGTTGAAAAACCGCGGAGGCCCGGCCCCGGAACCACACATATATATATATGCGGACAGACGGACGCAAAAATGGGGTAACTGCTTAAGCTGGCCTTGGCCGCCCGCCGCTTCGGGCAGGGCGCCAGAGCTCCTCCGGCCTCCGGGCACGGGTGCTACGGCCCCTACGCTTCGCCTAGCATGCTTCGCATGCTAGGCTACGCTCCGGGGCCTCCGCACCCATGCCCTCCGGCCTCCGGAGCTCTGGCTGCCCTGCCCTCCGCGGCAGGCGGCCGTCGGCCGCGCAAAAATGACAGTTGTTGTTACATAAATCCATGATGTTAAATCCGTTTGGGATAAAAATTTAACACAATGTAGGCAAGTATTAAGTGCATGTTCTGATAAATTTTCATCAAAAAATATTGAGTATATCTTGAGTTATAGTTGATTGAAAAAATGACAGATAATTAGTTACCGGCCCTGTATATATATGCGGACAGACGGACGAAAAATGGGGTAACTGTATAAGCGGGCCTTGGCCGCCCGCCGCTCCGTGCAGGGCGCCAGAGCTCCTCCGGCCTCCGGGCACAGGCGCTACGGCCCCTACGCTTCGCCTAGCATGCTTCGCATGCTAGGCTACGCTCCGGGCCTCCGCGCCCATGCCCTCCGGCCTCCGGAGCTCTGACTGCCCTGCCCGTCGCGGCAGGCGGCCTGCGGCCGCGCAATAGGCTGCACAATTTGTCTCAAATTGCGTAAAAGGGGGCTGGGAAAAGCGATGGAGGCGGAACTGAAAGCTGGCACTGGACTGGAAGCTCTTCCGAATGAGCTGATGGAGAAGGTGCTGAGCTTCCTGAGCCTGAAAGAGCTCATCGCATCGCGCGCCATCAAGCCCTTCCAGCCTCTCATCGACTCCATGAATCTCTGGACTAAGATCATCCGGTTTGCCTTCCAAGCTTTCATCACCGCCAAGTTTCACCCGCTTTCATCTCTCTGGTGCAGGGTGACCCTGAAGGGGAACAGGATCAGCTGCAACCTGGAGAACCAGCTTTGGGAAAGTGGGGTTAGCCATTGAAATGCTTTGTCCACTCTGCAAACGAGCCAATTTGGAGGATGAGAGGGCAGTCTTCGAATCGCGCGAAGGCGAAAAGGACTGGCAGCAACTGTTGGGTTGCCTTCGATTCCTGGCAGCTCGAGGTGCACCGATCCGGTCTCTGGAGCTTCTCTACCAGAATTCTGCGTTGGTCTCTTTGACCTTCTCCCTCCGCCTCATGCTGGCAACCCTGGGCAGTGCCAGGGCAGGGCAGGGCAGGGCAGGGCAGGGCAGGGCAGGGCAGGGCTGTAGTAGCAATGGTGGTTGGAGGGAGAAAGAAGAGTGGGTGCTTGTAGGTCAGCGCAGGCGACTGTGCCCGCAGTGCTGGCGCTGAAGGATGAGCTGGACCAGCTCAACATTCGTCTTCATTCCATCCACATGGCCGACTGGGACCTCAGCGGCAAGGAAGAGCTTCCAGACGCCATCAGCTATCTCATCGCCGTCTTTATCATCCCATTTCATTTATCCCTTTTACCTTTTCCGGTTTAAGTCACAGAAGGAACTCACCTACATCGGATTCTCGGGAGTGTTTTACGACCAATTGTATCAGGTATAGATGCAAGAAAAATTATTCAAAAGGTAAATTTGAGTTTGAGAACCTGCGCATGCCAATGAAGATGGAGACACTGGCGGAAATGAGTAATCTTCGCGTCCTTGTTCTTGCTCATTTGAAAGGTTTCTTATCTGCAAAATAAAAGAGCCGTGACCTAAACTGCGTTGAGATGCCGAGAAGCTTCCAACGGTGGTGCTTTAGCGCTTGGATGCCCTTCTTGCAGAATACCATTGGGAAAGCGAAGCCGTCTTTGCGGTCGATGCAGAGAAAGCCTTTCGCCATATTCAAGTTAAATATCATAATTTACTTCGAAGTGACCCTGCACTGTCTCAGCTGAATCTATCCATATTATCAAAATAAAAGCCAAAATGAAGAAAATACAGTCTTAGGGAGTGTTTCATATCTATGGTAAAGGTTCAAAGGCTAAGAATACAGCAGCTAAAATTTCAACGGTATTTACTCTCCTCATTCATTTTCTGTAAATTCTTTGACTTTTAGTCATTGAAGTTTACATTCTTAAAACTTAGCCGCACACCTAGTTAATGGGAATTTTGTGAAAAGCATAAGCAACTGGTCTTCAGAAAGAGAAGCCCGAACTCAAGAAGACATCTGGTTTTGCTGCGGGTTATGCTCGATATTACCTCTTCGCCAAAGACTCCTTCAATGGTTTTACTACTACTTTATTCTTCTACATTTCAACTTTACGCTTTTCAGAAAACAGCCTCCGGTCTTCGCTCCACAGCGTTTTCCGTAAGCGATTGTTCCTGAAATGTTCTAACTCTAACTAGTTTTTTTAACGTGGAAGTAATTTTAGGCGAGAAGAGGGATTGGGAAGAAGACAAAGAGGAAGAAGGCTACTGGGACATCAGGGTAGAAGACGAGGAAGACGAGATGGGCACCGATGAGAACTAGTAGACTAACAAAATTTTGAACTTTTTCGAATTCCAGTGATTTTCGAATTCCATTTTGAAAATCAGCCCAATGCACGAATTTCTATTTAGCATTTTGTCGTTTTTTCTTGCTTTCTTTTGCGAGCTTTGCAAAACAGCTGGGAAAAAGCAAGGGTTGACATACAGGGCGTCCTGTGTGAAAAGCAAGCAGTCAGCGGAAGAAGAGCTTAACAAACTTCATATCATATTCACATGAAGCTTTAGTCACATTCCGAACGAAGTTGTATTGTGTAAAAATGAGATCTCTAGCTATTTTATTGTCCGCCGCATTTTGTGCGTCAAAGAAACCGATTCTCTGCTGTAAAGAACTTCAAGATGAGCTCAAGGTTGATAGCTTTTGATTTCATAACCAGTTTTAGGGCTTAGTTTCAATGCCAATGAAAATGAAGGGTGGGAGTAAGATAAGCAGCTGCGAAGATGACGCTTGGCTAGGAGTGCCAAGAGTTTGTTACCAGGAATCCGACTCTTCCCAGTTGGACTGCGACCAACTGAGAGAAAAGTTTGCAAACTTGTATCTTTTTCCGCAAGAAAACAGCTTGCAGCAGTATCACACCATTAGAGGAACACCATGTAGCAGAATCACACCAACTCCAAAATAGGCAAATGGATCAAATAATTGTACCCACCCAGGTACATGGCAAAGGAGCGTCACGTAGAGATGTGTCATGCACTGAGCGATGGACTGATATTCCGCCTGGAAGGCTCCTCCAGCTGGCGAGAGGTGAGCACTCCCATCCCACCGCTCCACTGCTCAGTGTTTATAGCTGAAAATCAGGCGGAAGTGAGCTGCAAGCTGGTGGGCGCCGGCATAGCTGACATCGCCAACTTCGAGCGCTACCAGGCTTTTGCACTTATGGCCGCCTGGGCGGAGACGGACTACGCTGCTCTTGGTCCCATTTGCTTCTTCACTTCCCTCCCCATCCTCCACTCCTCTCTGCTGCAGCCTTCACGGACAGCGGACAGCGCGGCATCTGGGTGATCTTACGATAGAAAATCCCCTTGCAATTGGGACCTTCCCCTTGCGAACTGCTGTCCGTTTTCAGCCAAAAAATTTTCTGATTTCAAATTCGGCTTACGATAGACTCAAATTTTCTAGTTTTTTCCGATTTCAATCCCCTTATGATAGGATGGGCCTGGATTGCAAGGGAATGCTGAAAAAAGCAGTTCTATCGTAAGAGAACTGTCCTTTTTGGCGAAAATGGAAGCTGTATTGCAAGGGAATTGGACTTTTTGTAGCAGTTGAAAAGAGATGCCCCTAACCGTCTTTTTTCAAACTTTGAAGTAGTTTCTTAGCTTGATACTGCGTTACAGATTACTTTTTGTGCTTTGCAATATTGACAAAAATTGTGTATTTATTCGTCCTCTTTTAAATGAGCCCAAAAATATTTATGTACAATAAATATTGGACGTATGAGAGCAAGTTTTGTGACTTGACCCAAGTTTTTCACCTTAGTGGCTGCAAATTTCCCTTACGATCGACTTTTGTGAATGGCTGCAGTGGTGCATTTTGAAGGCATATTGGTAAAGCTTGTTTTTGGCTATTTTGCAAGCTAATGAGCATCTGAGGAAAAGGAACATGCCTATATTGCATCCTACAACCTGAAAACTGCTGACATCACAACTTTAAGCAGTTCAAGACAAATAATACCCAACTGACAAAAATATATCTCAACTCCCTCAACGGACAAATAATGAAGCCTTCAGACAGAAATAGACGTGAGCTTAATTGATAAGGGCGATGATCTCTTCCTGGACGGCCTGGCCAGCCAGCAGTTCCGCCCGATCACCCTGGTCCTCGAAGGCCCCCGGCTCAACACGCACGATGTCGCTTGAAATGATGCATCATGAAAAGTGGCAGAGGCAGTGAGGCAGGCGGGGCAACGCTTCAGCAGGGTCAGGAAGGTCGTCGTCGCCAACGGGGAAGTCCAGGGGTGCGCCCCAGCCTCCAAGACGGCCACCGCTGCGCCGGAAGTTGTACAGAAGGACTGCCGCCTGCAGGCGCACTGAGTCCGTCTCCAACTGCCGCCCTCGCAGCTTGTGATTCAGCGCCCACCAGCATCGCTGCAGGAAACCTCAATTGGTTGTTTAATTATTTGAAAATAGTTTAAAAATAAATCAAAAACGAATTTTCCACTAAAAATGAACCGATGGAGTGCTCTGCGCTGCTGCGAGTGAGGTAAAATATGCGGTTGAATCGTCGCTCCATCTGATTCCGAGGTGCTGCCTTGGCTTTCATAAGCCAGGGTAAGAGAGGATATGCGGAGTCGCCTAGAAGGACACCTATAATGAAAGCACTTTTCAGAGACATTTGGTAAAAATCATGATATCAAATCAACCGTTGGCCACTGGCCGATTTCCTTGGGACCACTGAGCGTAGAGGCCAGACCGACGAAGAACCAAAGCATCGTGAGCCGATCCTCCCCATCTATTTTATAATTTGAATTTTCAAAGGCCATTTTCAAGTTTTTCATGATCTTACGCAGCATTGCTGTAGTGAAAGCGACCGTCGGAGCTGCTGACTAGGCACAAGTTGATGGCGAGGTGCATTTTGCGGCTGTTGTAGGTGCGTGGGTCCGTGTTGTTGATTTTGAAGATGGGAATAAGCGTGCCATCTATGCAACCCAAGGCCTATAATTCCCTTGCCCGTTAAAATATTTGTGGGGAAGCATTGGCTGACGCCTAGAATCTCCTCTACAAAGTATTTTCCCTCAATTCCCTCCATGAAGTGGGGGAACTAGGCGTCAGCAGAAGCACTAAACCCGCGGAAATCCGTATTTGTTGAAGTAGTTCTCCTGCTCCAGCCGTGCCTCTAGCGGCCCTCCCCACCCGGCAACCTCAGCTGGCAAATGCTCGGCTAGGAGACTCTCCATCTGACGAACATAGGTGCTGGACTGCCGCTGGGAAAGACCAATGCCACCCTTTCAACCATCAAACTGTAGCTCAAAACTCCCATGAAAGGCAGACTTGGTTGTGATGGAAGTCGGAGTTGGTAAGCATGGAGCAGGTTGCTTGGATGGCTTGGTGGGGCGAGACTCCAGGACGGCCACTGCGGCGCAGCGGCCAAATCCGCTCCCCATCAGCACCCCGAAGCTCCTCCACCCACTCCGCCAGACTATCCACCTTCAGCCAATTTTTGTGGACCGCCTTCTGCTATGCATAGGCAGAGGCGGAATGAAACCATGTCCTGGGTAAGACGAAATCGATGGGCAAACTGTTCAGGGTCATCGGCAAAGACTTCTTCTCTGCGCAGCCAACGACGCCGGTCGGCCACTCCATCTTCTCCACCACCGCCGCCGCCCATCAGCTCAAATTATTTTCTTCATTCATTGCAATCAAACTAGGCCAAATCCCACATCATTCAGCAGCCCAAACTCGTCTTCTTCGCCGAACTCGATCCCTTCTGGCAAATCAAAAATCGGCAGATCTTCATAGTCTTCCATGGCCTACTGCTTTTATCTTTTATATTTCGGTCTTAATGTTTGTAATGTATTTTTTTTTTATAAATGCGGTCTAATAACACAAATAAAACACTAGAATAGGTACCCTTTATTCAAAGAAACAAAGCGCAAACATTATCCGACCAGAATAGGTGACAAGATTCTCACTAGATGGTAAATGACCAAAAACGGTGACTTGATAGCAGCAAAACGAATAGATATTAGTCCCAGAGGCCTTCTTGCTGCTCTTCTGTGCCCTCATTGCGCACCACTTCCCGCGTTTCCCTTCAAAGGATTTGGATTGTACCTCATAACCAGTAGAATGTAGAATGAGGTGTGTAACAGGATCATTTCCTCTCCATTGGACTGCTGAAGGCGAAGTGGGATGAGTGGACCCTGCTGACTGCACCCCAACTCTTCCAGCTTCTCGTCCAGCCAGTCGCAGCTCCAGCCTTAGATACAAAGTTTTAAAGGCTTTAATGCGTTTTAAAAGTAGGCATGATTATTTTAAAAAAATGGTGAATACAAGCTTTTTCAACTAAAATGTTCATACTAGCCAAACCGATGCTTCGAAGATTGATTTTTGCAAGCGCGAGTGTAGAAATGGCGTGGGCCTTCTGACTGAGAGACTGAATCTCCACTGACTCCTCACCCCGCTTTGCCGCTGGCTCCGACACCTTTGAAAATTCATTTTTCACATTGAAATGGCAGCAAACAGAAAACTCGGCGCTTTTTTGCCGGAATGCTTGCTTTTTCGGCTGCACCAGCACTGACAAAGCCGAGAGTATCTTTCACCTTTAAACCAGTTTTATTTTCTTTTATCGCAAGGAAATACTGTGAACCGGCATTCCGTGAATGGCCTGTGGGGAAGGGACCATGAGCTCGATAACCAACTCCTCCAGCTTCGAAAGCGTCATTGGATTTACACCAGTCTTGCTGTTGTGGCTGAGCTTTTGCTACAAAACAGTAAAATTTAAAATAATACAGACAACAATGCTTTTTTTGTTTCACTACCAAAGTTAACGCTTGTTTACTAATTTCTTCTACCAATGTTCTAAGTTAAACTACTATTAAACATTCATTTTTAACAGCTCATTAATTAATGCTGATTAATATGTAAGAAAACTGCACATTTTATAGTTTGCTATTCAAGTGAGTCCTGTTTGCCATAACTCAATCAATCTGAAGAAACCGTGGCTTTCGTTTTGATGGCGCTGAGAAACTTTCGTAGCTTTGGCAAGGAAAGAGGGAACTTCTGACCTTTCGGACCCAGCCACATTAGCCCCGCTGCCTAAATAGAACAAACGTTTGAAAATCGTTTGCAAAATCTTATAAACCTTCAGTTTCACTTCCAAGGCCGCCCAGGCCTCTGAACGGTCAGTAGCTTTGAACTGCCGACTGTTGTACTTGTCTCCAATCGTGGCCAGAAACAGACGCTCCTTGTCCTCCATCATCAGCTGCATCGCCTTCGCCACCTGAAAAAGTGTAATGCTTGAGTCTTCTATTCTTCTTGTTGATCTTCTAGCCGTTTGCTGGTTGAGAAAGGTAGGCTGCGTCTCCTTGAACTGACGCGAAGAGGCTGCCACCTTTCCTGCCGACTCATCTTCCTCCGAACTGTCCCCACCGGCCAAGTTTACATCCTCCATAATTCTATGTTTCCTTCTTTTTACCCACCAAAATGGATAATAGAACCTGCCAGCCTTCAGACGCAGCCATTTTGGAGGGAGCTTTCCTTTGAATGCAATAGATGCCATGCGTTCTAGGCCACTAAAAGGCTTTTAGACATGCGCATTTTATGCTACTACGGTAGGCGCAGGCACAAACTGGCTCGATTGCAAGAGAAAGTGTTCAATCAGAAGGGGACGCGAAAACAGAAACAGCTTTTTTGAATTCAGAAATATAGCTTCTCTTCTGACCGAAATCCTCTTCTTGCAATCGACTACATTTCGATCGCAAGGGGAGATTTGAAATCAGATACCACAAATTCGATCAGAAGTTCCTATCTGGCAGGGCCAGATTGCAAGATCACCCTGGCGCTGGACTCACGACGGCAGCGTTGTCACTGGTCCTCCTTCTCTTTCTCTCACCAATCAAGGATGAGATGGGGATGAGTAGGGTTTGAGGAGTGCGATGGCAGGCGGGCCAGCCGAGCTGTGCCGCGGAGGCGCGCTGCGGTGTCGCCAGCTGGGAGGCTAATGGAAGTACTGATACCTCCTTCCCATTCCCCAATCCTCCTTTAACCCCCTACTACAGAGTTCTTGGGCTTCGGCCTGGGCACGGCCTCGTGCTACGCCACCGGGCTCGCTCCCATCTGCATCCTGCAGCAAGCAAACACCGCCCTTCCAACTCATCCTTGCTCATTTGATTCTTTTATTCGCTTTTATCATTTTATGCTTTTTCATTTGTCCAATTGCATTTATCCCTCATTCGGATGGTATGAGGCGGAGCAATGAGTGAGCATTAGAAGGGCGCGGTGTCAGTTGCCATGGCAACTGAGGGCCACCTATGCATGCACATGAGGCGGGCATGAGACAGCGCTGTTCAATAATCTGGCCATGTCTGCGGAATGGCGCAGTCTGTGGGAGGCAAGTCGAAGCCTACCACCGCCTTCCAACTACTCAGAGTCTGCCGAGCCTCTCCCATGGGCTCTGGATCTGGGCAGCGTGAGCCTTGGCACCATCTCACTTCCCGTTTCCACCCATCCCTCCGCTACCTCTCTTGCTCTTTCATGAGGGGCTATTGAGGGCACGCTGTAGCTGGTCTGCTGGCTGGTGGAGGAGCGTAGCGGCGTCAGCACTGGCAGAGAAGAGGAATTGAGTAGGTAGAGGGAGGAGAAGGGTGGGTGGAAGAACCTGTCGTTCCTGGAGGGCGGAGAGCGTCTGGGCTGCTGGGTGTTGGCTGGGGGCGGTGGCGGGAGCGCAGCGTACCAGCTGGGAATGCTGGGCGCTCGTGGGGCTTCGCTGATGCTGCCGTGCCGTGCCTTTTGTTGGAGGTAGAGCAGTCTTACCAGCATCGCCACCAGTCCTGCCAACCATTCTGCTATTTGAAAATCTTGCAAGATGAAAGAGAAAGAAATGAAAGGAAACAAATTTGGCCCATTCACTGCTGCTCAGAACAAAGCAAGTCAAAAGGGACACATACATTTGTGAAGGTGAGGGAAATTAGTGAATTTTTGTCTCAAAATTTAAAAAATCTAAATTCCATTAAACTTTAAAAACTAAATTGAAATAGCAAAGTAAAAGGTTTTCAAATAAAGCATGTGGATTTTATAGAACTTATTGAAACTGCTGAGTGCTTTCGAAACTAGAGACGAATTTTATGATTAGAAACCTTAATCAAGCCAGTATGAAAAATAGACCATACTACACTTAATGATCCGAATTAGGCCAAAAACATCATTGTTCTAACGTTCTGAATAAAAAGCTGATAAAAAATTATATTGATGCCTTAGACTCATAAGGAAAATGCCGAAAAATGGAACGTTTTTGAAATTAGAGTGTCGTTATTGGAGCACAAGGATGACACACACATTCGTGAAGCGTTCCAAATTTTTGCCATTTTTTGCACCCAATAAATGAGCTAAAACAATATTTCAAGTAGCATAATCGTTTGTAGATATCTTAATTTTAATTTTATCTTAAGTCTTAAAAATTAGCAGAATATTCGATGATTAATCACAAATAATTGAAAGAACAATGCATTTTGCTAAGATAATTATACTAATTCATGGGAAAAAAGATAACTTGACAGGGGCATTGAACATTTGAAACAATATTTGACGTCTGAATTTTTTCTAAACATGGTTGAAATCATTTGCTAAGATCGCTTGCATAAATTTAATTTAGTGATTTAGTTTAATTAACTAAAAAATTTAATTTTTAGTTTAGACTTTATCTTTTGAGCTATATTGCTCTTCAGATGCGGATTTCCTCGAGGTAAAAGCCATTTTTACGTTGTTTTCTTCTCATTACGCAAAACTCCACCAGAAATATGCTTATTCTACAATTTTTTTACGATATCGCAAACGTAAGACTATATTTTAGCTAGCACTAATCTTTGTCCTTCAAATGCGCGGCAATTTCAGGTCTTCAAAAGAGTTGACCGCGCAATTTTTCGCTACAATCTTGTTTTGAAGCTTGCTCGAAAGCTTTTAAACGTTTGCGCTAAAAAAATTGGATAGGCTTGATACATTTTGTTAATCGTCAGACGAAAAATGGGCAGAAAACGAGAATTGTCGGAATCAGATGGGGAAATTGTGCTGGACGAGTTGGACAGCGACAGCAGCGACGATTTTCAGCCCAGCAAACGCGTCAAAAAGCCAACTAAACCGAAGAAGCCTCCCCCAGCGGTTCCCATTCTTTGTAGCAAAGCATGAGTTCTCAGGTATATATAATAGCATGCGATCTCAACAATGGCCCAGGTGGAGGCAAAAAGGCAGTGTTTCAGAAAAAGGCGGCGGAAAAGAAGCCAGCAGCCGCCAACAAACCTCGACGAAAGGTTGTTTCACCTCTAAGGCTCATTTGTGATTTTGTACATTAGCTCTCCTATTGGCAGACGAAAGCGGGCCAGGAGGCAGCGGATCTGGAACGTGCCATTCAACTCTCCATTGCCGAACTCCCTGAGACCAGCGTGCCTGCCAAGGAAGCTCCTCAGCCTCAACAGCCTGAGCAAGCGGTGCCCATCTCTCCTCTTTCCTGCGCAAGGATCTTAAAAGTTCTTTCAGATCGCCAAAAACAACCTACCCAAGATCAGTGCGTCTGTCAAGGATGGGCCTCCGGCTCAGCAATCTGATCCTCCTGAGCAAGAGGTGGTCCTACTCATTCTCTAGACTGATCATTAGCAGATAAGAGGTTGGAGTGGTGCTGCATAGGCAAATGAAGGTGTCCTGCAGGCATCCGAAGGCTCGCGAAGTCCCGACTCCCACTCCTACTCCCCACTGCCAGCCAGTCGCAGCCCCAGTCCACGTCCACTCCTTCTCACTTTCTCTAATGCTAATCTCCCACTCATTTCTGCGCCTGCAGCCAAGACGTTGCCTGAGGCAAGAACTTCTTCACCACCTAAGAAGACGCCGAAGCAGACATCCTCGCCAGCAGTCGCCAACCAGGCAACTCTGCCTTTCCTCCATGGGGGAATTTGAGCATGGGTCTTTTGACAGGCGGCTCGCAAAGAAGTGGAAGTGAGGCAGCAGACTGCGGGCCAGCCAGGCCAGAAGGTCCTGCTGGCCAAAGCCTTCCGAGGCTGGAAGCCGCCACGGTACTTCTTTCATACCAGGCCGTCTCGAGCAATTTACGGAGCAATGCGATTGGTTTTGAGAGCAGAGGGAGAGGCGGGTGAAGGAGAGGAGTTGGAACGTGGAAGTGCTCGAACTCCACGAATGGGCCTGAGTCGCTCCGCCCTGCGTCGCATTCATCGTCCTCTCCACCCACAAGCTCAGCCACCAGCCCCGTGATATCACGCTCACTCTTATCTCCTGTCCTCTATGGACCTGTTCAGCTTTTGTTGGCAAGCTCGAAGATTTCAACAATCCTCACTGCTGCTGCAATGTTTACCTAATGCATGAGACTGGGATAGCCGCTGCTTGACTTGTTTGAGATTGGAAAAGAGTGTCTAGGTGATTTGGCCGTAGGGCAATGGGGCTAAGCAAAGTGGTGGCTAGAAGTAGGTGTAGGTGGACTATCGACATGAGCAGGACTCCACGACCATGTCGTGTATGAGTTCGGTGCGCACAGTGTCGTTGAGTTGGTAGGTGAGTGCCAGTGGCCCTGTCTTACCCGGCCCGCAGCAGGCACGACCTGCACCCTTCTTTCCATCTTTCCCATCGCCAGAACAGTATTTCTCCTATAGCTCTGGCTAGAACAGTAAAAAGGGTAATTGAGATGGCAAAAGGTGATGATATAGAAGGACCAGAAAATTTGGAGTGTGGGGAGAAGCCAAAGCGGCAGTTGCCAGAGCAGTAGTTGGCCCAGAAGGCTGCCGGCTCCAGCACCCAGCCCATGCCCTCTTTCCTGCACTCATCACTTCCTCCACACCTTTCCTGCATCTGCGGCTTAGAGGAAAGACGGCTACTGAAAGTTAAATAGCTGTTTATGCAGACAGCAGCTGGCGTAGTTGCGGCTGTGACAGTGCTCCGTTTCCGCGGCCATCTCATTGGAGACAGTGAGGATGGTGGTGGATCGCTTGAGCCGCTGCCACTCCTCCCTCTCCGATCCTCTCTTCTGTAAGGCCAGCAGAGTCCATTGGAAGGGATAATGGATGGGGAGATGGATGCAAACGGAGTCCAGCAATTCCAGCTCCACAAAGGCCCGCCCCGACTCCAGCCTAGCCTCGCAGTCGGGGCAGGACAGCCTCTGTAGACGACGCTGCTTACCGCTCAGTGCCCAGTCCCCTGCAGTCACCTCTACTAGCCCATTTACTGGCCAGGGAAGAAGGGGGCATGGAAGAGAAGGCCTTACGCAAGAGAAGACTGATGTTGAGCTGAAGCCAGCTGGTGGGTCGGCCGGGGTCCGGTCTGAGCTGGAGCAGCGGGGCTGTCCTACCCGGCGGTCGCAGCCAGCCGTCTCCGCTCCAAAAGGCCAGAGACTCTACAGGATTAGGGACTTGCTTCCTGGGAGGTAGCCCAATTAGTTGGCAGAGGGACCTGGGCTGGAGGCAGCGACGGGGAGCCAGAGACTGGCCCCAACCATGGTCTGGCGGAAGAGCTCTAGTGGGAGCTGCCAGGCCAGGCAGACCTCATCCGTCTCACTGCACCTCTCCTTCTCCTCTGCAAAGGCATGGAGGCTGGAGGTTGAGAGAGGGCTGGAAGTGAAAGGGGGACTGGGCCATAGGGGGCGGGGCATGAGTAGGAGGTGGTAGTGGGCGGGAGCGGCGTTCTGGCGAGCCTCCTGGAGACGACGAACTCCGAAGGACTCCACAGCCTTGCCTTGCCGCTGGCTGCCCGGCTCCTGCGCAAGGCCCAGCTCTGCCAGCAGGCGGGCCTGCACATACACTCTATACTCAAACTCCCAGTGTCCATGGGTAGCGAAACTAAATTTGTCGGAATTGTTTAACTTGTGCCTCAATGAGTCGGAAAGTGTGGATTTTACATATATTTTATCCTCGACACAAAAACGGTTTCTCTTTGTTAGTAAAGAAGAGGGCGCAGAGTGGAAGACCGTCGCCAGGGGTGCATGTGAGTGGGAGGGGAGGACGCTGAGGAGGGAGGGGGGAAGTTGGAGATGGAAGAGGTAGGCCAACCTTCCCTGCGGCCATCCAGAGCTGATCCCGCTCAGGCTCACGGCGGCGATGCTGATGCCTCTCTCCTGTTGCCAGTGGGGCAAAGAGGGCGCAGAGTGGTAGACTCAGCAGCATCTCTCCTGGCCGCCGCCGTCGCCAGGGGTGCATGTGAGTGGGAGGGGAGGACGCTGAGGAGGGAGGGGGGAAGTTGGAGATGGAAGAGGTAGGCCAACCTTCCCTGCGGCCATCCAGAGCTGATCCCGCTCAGGCTCACGGCGGCGATGCTGATGCCTCTCTCCTGTTGCCAGTGGGGCAAAGAGGGCGCAGAGTGGTAGACTCAGCAGCATCTCTCCTGGCCGCCGCCGTCGCCAGGGGTGCATGTGAGTGGGAGGGGAGGACGCTGAGGAGGGAGGGGGGAAGTTGGAGATGGAAGAGGTAGGCCGACCTTCTCTGCGGCCATCCAGAGCTGATCCCGCTCAGGCTCACGGCGGCGATGCTGATGCCTCTCTCCTGTTGCCAGTGGGGCAAAGAGGGCGCAGAGTGGTAGACTCAGCAGCATCTCTCCTGGCCGCCGCCGTCGCCAGGGGTGCATGTGAGTGGGAGGGGAGGACGCTGAGGAGGGAGGGGGGAAGTTGGAGATGGAAGAGGTAGGCCAACCTTCTCTGCGGCCATCCAGAGCTGATCCCGCTCAGGCTCACGGCGGCGATGCTGATGCCTCTCTCCTGTTGCCAGTGGGGCAAAGAGGGCGCAGAGTGGTAGACTCAGCAGCATCTCTCCTGGCCGCCGCCGTCGCCAGGGGTGCATGTGAGTGGGAGGGGAGGACGCTGAGGAGGGAGGGGGGAAGTTGGAGATGGAAGAGGTAGGCCAACCTTCTCTGCGGCCATCCAGAGCTGATCCCGCTCAGGCTCACGGCGGCGATGCTGATGCCTCTCTCCTGTTGCCAGTGGGGCAAAGAGGGCGCAGAGTGGTAGACTCAGCAGCATCTCTCCTGGCCGCCGCCATCGCCAGGGGTGCATGTGAGTGGGAGGGGAGGACGCTGAGGAGGGAGGGGGGAAGTTGGAGATGGAAGAGGTAGGCCAACCTTCTCTGCGGCCATCCAGAGCTGATCCCGCTCAGGCTCACGGCGGCGATGCTGATGCCTCTCTCCTGTTGCCAGTGGGGCAAAGAGGGCGCAGAGTGGTAGACTCAGCAGCATCTCTCCTGGCCGCCGCCGTCGCCAGGGGTGCATGTGAGTGGGAGGGGAGGACGCTGAGGAGGGAGGGGGGAAGTTGGAGATGGAAGAGGTAGGCCAACCTTCCCTGCGGCCATCCAGAGCTGATCCCGCTCAGGCTCACGGCGGCGATGCTGATGCCTCTCTCCTGTTGCCAGTGGGGCAAAGAGGGCGCAGAGTGGTAGACTCAGCAGCATCTCTCCTGGCCGCCGCCGTCGCCAGGGGTGCATGTGAGTGGGAGGGGAGGACGCTGAGGAGGGAGGGGGGAAGTTGGAGATGGAAGAGGTAGGCCGACCTTCTCTGCGGCCATCCAGAGCTGATCCCGCTCAGGCTCACGGCGGCGATGCTGATGCCTCTCTCCTGTTGCCAGTGGGGCAAAGAGGGCGCAGAGTGGTAGACTCAGCAGCATCTCTCCTGGCCGCCGCCGTCGCCAGGGGTGCATGTGAGTGGGAGGGGAGGACGCTGAGGAGGGAGGGGGGAAGTTGGAGATGGAAGAGGTAGGCCAACCTTCTCTGCGGCCATCCAGAGCTGATCCCGCTCAGGCTCACGGCGGCGATGCTGATGCCTCTCTCCTGTTGCCAGTGGGGCAAAGAGGGCGCAGAGTGGTAGACTCAGCAGCATCTCTCCTGGCCGCCGCCGTCGCCAGGGGTGCATGTGAGTGGGAGGGGAGGACGCTGAGGAGGGAGGGGGGAAGTTGGAGATGGAAGAGGTAGGCCAACCTTCTCTGCGGCCATCCAGAGCTGATCCCGCTCAGGCTCACGGCGGCGATGCTGATGCCTCTCTCCTGTTGCCAGTGGGGCAAAGAGGGCGCAGAGTGGTAGACTCAGCAGCATCTCTCCTGGCCGCCGCCGTCGCCAGGGGTGCATGTGAGTGGGAGGGGAGGACGCTGAGGAGGGAGGGGGGAAGTTGGAGATGGAAGAGGTAGGCCGACCTTCTCTGCGGCCATCCAGAGCTGATCCCGCTCAGGCTCACGGCGGCGATGCTGATGCCTCTCTCCTGTTGCCAGTGGGGCAAAGAGGGCGCAGAGTGGTAGACTCAGCAGCATCTCTCCTGGCCGCCGCCGTCGCCAGGGGTGCATGTGAGTGGGAGGGGAGGACGCTGAGGAGGGAGGGGGGAAGTTGGAGATGGAAGAGGTAGGCCGACCTTCTCTGCGGCCATCCAGAGCTGATCCCGCTCAGGCTCACGGCGGCGATGCTGATGCCTCTCTCCTGTTGCCAGTGGGGCAAAGAGGGCGCAGAGTGGTAGACTCAGCAGCATCTCACCTGGCCGCCGCCGTCGCCAGGGTTGCATGTGAGTGGGAGGGGAGGACGCTGAGGAGGGAGGGGGGAAGTTGGAGATGGAAGAGGAAGGCCAACCTTCTCTGCGGCCATCCAGAGCTGATCCCGCTCAGGCTCACGGCGGCGATGCTGATGCCTCTCTCCTGTTGCCAGTGGGGCAAAGAGGGCGCAGAGTGGTAGACTCAGCAGCATCTCTCCTGGCCGCCGCCGTCGCCAGGGGTGCATGTGAAAGGGAGCGCAGAGGAGACAGGGCGGCGCGGGGGCGAAGAGAGACGCTCCGGACCGGAACAGGGAGGCGGAGATATTAGCACATTCGTGATGCAACTAAGCCCCCGTCTTTCCGCTCTTTCACCCGCCGTCCTAGTTCCTCGTCTAGGGTGGCCTTGATCCTGCTTCTTTTTGCAACTGTCATCAAAGCTGCCAGTTTGCAGGAATGGTCTTGGATGGGATGAAGGGCAAGAGTTTCTAGTGAAGCATTGCTACACTAGAAACCTCGGCGGGCTAGAAACTGAAAAAGAAGACTATGGGTCAACGCCAAAGTACGCATTGCTTCAATCATTTGTGAAGAGGGAATTGGGGAGGGGGTTGTACGGTGCGCTAACCACAAATTATGAAGGCTGGATCCTGGAAATAGGCTTGGGAAAGGCGGAAACAGAAGCGATTTGCCGGGGAAAAAGGCGAACTAACCGTCAATTTACTGCCGCAGTCTCAGCTGAAGCCTTCATTGTGGTATCCGTGGGAACGCCGCAGTAACCGTACGCCAAACCCAGCCCCGAATGTCCATGGGCCATCATTTAGACAAACAGCTGATATCATCATAAACTGCTAAAACAAAGTTTACTGCAGCAAAATATTTTAACTATTTTAAAACCAAAATATGTGTTTTTTTCAAAACTTTTATACTGCTATTGAAAATGCGATTCGCTTGTTGCCAAGTCGGTTAGATGGGTGTTGGATTACATTTTATGTATTTCACTGATATTTAAAATAACTTTAGTATTTCTTTCAAAATGCTATATTTTAAACGAAATAAAGAATAAACTGGAAAAAATGGCTTCAAAAAGGAGTGATCTATTTTCATCAAAAATGGACCAAAAATCTTATGGTTCACACAGACTTCTAAACTGGCGCCTTGCTCATTTGCGCAGAACAGCTGGCACAGCCACAACATTTGAAAGCAGCATTCCCTCAGCAGTTGGAAATCCTTCGGAATCATGAGCGAGTTCAAGCTGCTCTTCAGCATCCCCTGCCAGGACTACGCCCACATCACGGAGCGCAATGGCACTTTCATCCTAGCCAACCCCTTCACCACCATCGTCAATGGACTCAGCCTCAACTGGCGGATCGGACTGCGGCCGAAGGGAGGACACAAATCTGAAGCCCTCCTCATCAATTCCAGCCTGGAGACAACGCTGCCTGGACTGAGCCATGTCTTCGCCGCCATCTTCAAAGTCTACGCCCGTTACCACGGAGACAGCGATTGGGAGCAGGCGCACCGTTCCATCTTCAAGGAGGATGACAAGTACATGACGGATGGGAAGCCCACCGTGGTCAAGGGGCTCTATGTTCACGACCTCAGCACCAGCCCCGGCAAGGATCAGGTGCTGGAAGGCCAGCTGCATCTTCGCATTCAGACTGAGGACCTCCAGCCTCTCCGCTTCTTCCCCGAGCCCTCTGCTCCTGCCGAAGAGCCATATCTTGCCCGCCTCCTCCTCGACAAGGCATCTCAATCTTAGTTTGGAATTTCTAAATGAATAAATTGAATACTGTTTTAGTTGACACTGGGCCCGTCGCTGGGCTGTGTGCAGCTGCTGTGCGCTGAGGATGAGTGCCTGTGGCCGATCGCCGGCAATTTGGCCGCCGCTTCGCCCTTCTTCGCCGCCCAGCTCGGACGCCTGTCCTCCGATGAGCAGAAATTCGTAGCTCTTTCCTTCAGTTCACAATGATTGCTTCCAAAGGGTAGGTTGCAGGAAACAGTGGACTTGAGCAGTTTCGACGCCAGCCTCGTCCAGATCATCGTCAAGGTTCTCTACATTGCCGAGGTCCCACCTGAGATACAGCATCTGCCCTGGGAGCCTCTGGTATAGCATAGATGTCTCTCAAGTTTTAAAATGTCTCTTTGAATTCCAGCTCAACTTGGTGCGACTGGTAAACAAAGTGGAGCCGGCAAATGCAGCTGACCTCCTTTTGCATTTGCACCGAGTTTGACTTAGAATCAAATTCAAAATGCTTCGACTACAGCCGAGAATTGTTGTAGGAACTGGTGCGAAACTTCGACGCGGGGATGGAAACTGGGGACCTGCTGGAGGCCTGGCGCTTTGCGAAGAGCCTGGAACTGCCAATTCTAGCCAACCTGGCCTTCACCGAACTCACCTACCGCCCTGCTCAGATCAGTTGCACGACAATTGAATTTGACTGGCTGTGGAGTGGATTATATTGAAGATCGCGTGGAAGGCATTCTGAGCAGAGAGCTGCAAGAAATTTTGGACGGCGTGGAATACCGCCAGCGCGTCATTGGCCCTTTCGACTAACTCAGCTCATTTTCTAACTTTTCTGCCGATATTTTGCTTAGGATACGCGTTTTCTATGGCGTCCAGGCCTTTCAACAAGTTTTTTGCGATGCACAGTTACAGTGGTTTAAATTTGCGTTTGCAAAGTCTGAATAGCTAGTTGACCAAAGAAAAAACTATGTCATTCGACTTTGAAAAAGCATGCAACTCCCCCATCACATAATCAAGGCGCTAATGTGACAGCAAAGAGCAAAGAGCATCCTCTGAAAGATTCTAGGCTGTCTTCATCCATATCAACAAATTCATTGATTGATGGGTCGGTGGTTGGTTGGTGGTCATCGATGGTTCTGAAAAAATGATTTCAGAGCTGCATTCGTTTTTGCATTTCATTGCTAAATTAGTAAAAACATAAACTTATTTGGGTTATTATAGGAAAATAATGCCAAAAATTGTAAAATCTGAGCAGAGAGGAGAAAAAAGAAAAAAATTAAAAATTAAATTGATTTTTTGAGACAACAAATTTTCTGGCCATTTTTGGGCCATTTCGTTGAGAGCCCCTCTTTCTGGAGAGGCCTGCGGCGCACAACATAATTTTTAGTAATTTCTTAAACTCCTTTGTTTCAGTATTTGCATACATTATTTATTTAATAATCGCATTTATGTATTTTTCAGAAATTTTGAATGGTTTTCTGGTCTTTTACCTGCTTGCATTAATTTATGACGTCTTCACTCTATTATTCAGTACAATCACACTGCAAATTTTATAATCAATTTAAATTCTTTAGATTCCTTGTATTCGTTTTGCATATTTGCATTCTATTTTTCATGGAATTTTGCGAATTTCACTATTCTTCAAATTAAACTGAAAATCGATTAATTTTTGTGACAAAATTTTTTGAATTTTTATTAGATTTATCAATTTCTCGTTAGAAGATATCATTGATTAACAAAATTTGAAATATTTAATCTATTGGCAAGGAAACGAACTCAGCTTCCCTTGTTCAAACACAAATAAATCTTTCTTTGTTTCTTTGGTGACTATTGCATCCATGCAATTTACGGCTTCTTGGCTGCTGACTTCCTATTTTAGTAATATTTTTGCATTCAAGGATGCTTTTTATTCCAAGTTGCGAGCTCATATTTCATCTTACCCAATTTGTTTGTTATCTTAATTAAAACTAATTGTTTTCAGTTAACTTATGAAACCAATTTGAAATTTGGGCTGCATGGGTCCCGCCAAACGGGTGCTCAGAATTTATCGTGGATCAGCCTCTTTTGTGATCTATTGACTCCTTTGCAAATTAGCATTAGCATAGAAATGACTTCATCATTATTTGTTCTTAGCTTGAATTCTTCCATATATATCTTATCCTATAGAATAAGTACTCAATTACTATCGTTTGATAAATTTTAAAACTATAAAATTGAAATTTTGCATGGCAATATGCTAGCCGCGATTTTCGTTTGAAACATCAATCAAAATGACCAAAACGTGGGATCAAAATGACCAAAATGACCATGATCAAAATGACCAATCAAAATGATTTGGGCTGCATGGTTCCCTCTTTTCTAGCCAACCGAAGCAGTTGGCAATTTACAGCCGCAACAATGAGACCTCGAGGACAGCCAAATGAATGCAACAGTAATCACCTGGCTGTCCTCGAGGAACATTAAAAAGAAAGCACCACAGTCTTGAGTGTTAAGACTATCTGCACGGATGCTGGTTTGCTAAGCTGTATGGAAATTAATGTTTAATGAGTGCAAAATCACCAGATTGGATAGCTTCCCAAAACTGCGCAGAGGCAAAACATAGGGAAAACTCACATTTTTGACGTTTTAACCACATTCCCGTGATCGGAGCAAGCTGGTCAGGCCAGCATCGTGTTCCGCGACCCCGATATACCCAAAACCATCCTCACTTCCGCAGCAGCTGCTGCGGTGGGCCTGCGCCGTCTGTCCACGTCACAGACAAGGCTCAGCTTTTATATTATGGACTAGGTTGGGAGAGGCCTGCGGTGCACATCATCATAATTTTTGGTAATTTGTTAATTCTTTAGTTCTTTAATATTCTAGCTATGTTTTTATTTATTTTTCTTTAGAAATTCCTAGTAGTTTTCTGGTTTTTATATGAGTTCAGTAATTATACTGTACATTTTTTAATCTTCTTTGAATTTTCTTTAGATTAGATTTGCATTTTTTGGATTAGGATTGTCTGTACTATTTATTGTTAGTATTTTTTTAATAGGTCATAATTTGTGCGATTTGATCATATTGATTTTCCTATTTATGCAAATTTATTTGAAAGACATAGAATGAAAATTCAACCACCATGAATAAAGCGAAAGCGTTGATTAACAGGTTTTTCTAAAATACTTTGGCTGAAAATGGCTATCTAAAGTGGTTTTTCCATTAATGATTTTGTTTACTTATGGTTTATTTTTGGTTCATTTTCGAGTTTTGATCCTATTTTGCAACTTAATGGCACCAAAAAATATTTTCATTTGATAAACTAAACTAAACAGAAATTTGTAATACCATGTATAATTCGTATTCGAATAATTTTTTGTTTTCACTCTCTTTTTTCATATCTTTTAATATGATATGTTGGCATGAAATTTAAATTTTATATAATGTTATTTATCTGTATGTTAAATTTTTTGGTTCGTTTAAATCATTCATTCACTATTTTCATTACAATACGAGTTAATTTTCAGCCATTCCATTATATTTGTCATTTTTGTTCTCATCGATTCTGCAGGTACAACATTATTGGATATCTTTGAACAGAAATACTGATAAAAATTCTAATGCCAAAATGCAAAAAAAAGCAAAAATAATGCTAAAAAATAAAACAAAATTCGCAGCCAATTTGGAATTTGGGCTGCATGGGTCCCGCTACACGGGTGCTCAGCTTTTTTCATGCATTAGCCTCTTTTGTGGTCTTATGATTCTTTTAGAAACCCCCACCCAGTGACCAAATTACAGCCACACCAAGTGAATGCAACAGCAAACACCCAGCTGTCCTCGAGGGACTTCAAAGATAAGGCACCGATTGTGGTTAGGTTGCCAATGAGGTTCAAGGCTTAACTGTTTGGGAATATTTATGTTTAATGAGTGCAAAATCACCCGATTGGATAGCAGCACAAATCTGCGCAGAGGCAAAACATTGATAAAAGTCACATTTTTGATGTTTTAAGCACTTTCCTGTGATCGGAGCAAGCTGGTCAGGCCAGCATCGTGTTCCGCGACCCCGATTTACCCAAAACAATGCTCACTTCCGCTGCAGCTGCTGAATTGGGCCTGCGCCGTCTGCAGACGTCACAGACAAGGCTCAGCTTTTATATTATGGACTAGGTTGGGAGAGGCCTGCGGCGCACATCATTATAATTTTTTATAATTTGTTAATTATTTAGTTTTTTTATTATTTGAACTATATTTTCCTATATTTTTCTTTAGAAATTCCTAGTAGTTTTCTGGTGTTTATATGATTTCATTAATTATACTGTACATTTTTTAATCATTTTAAATTTCTTTGAATTTTTTATAGATTGAATTTGAATTTTTGGATTTGGATTGTCTGTACTATTTATTGTTAGTATATTTTTAATAGGTCATAATTTGTGCGAATTGAGCACATTGGTTTTCCTATTTATGCAAATTTATTTGAAAGACAATCTAAAATAGAATGAATATTCAATCACCATGAATAAAGCGAAAGATTTGATCAGCAGGTTTTTTCTAAAATAGTTTGGCTGAAAATGGCTATTTAAAGTGGTTTTTCCATTGATGATTTTATTTACTTATGGTTTATATTTGGTTAATTTTCGAGTTTAGATGCTATTTTGCAACTTAATGGCACCAAAAAATATTTTCATTTGATAAACAAAAGTTTGAGTGTAATGTCCAGAAATTTGTAATACCATTTGTCATTCATATTCGAATAATTTTTTGTTTTCACTTACTCTTGTTTCATATCTTTTAATATGTTATGTTGGCACAAAATTTGCAATTTATATATGTCCATGCTGTATGTTAAATTTTTCGGTTCGTTTAAATCATTCATTTCTCTTTTCATTACAAAATGCGAATTAATTTTCAGCCATTTCATTATTTTTCATTTTTGTTCTCATCGATTCTCCAGATACAACATTATTGGATATCTTTGAACAGAAATGCTGACAAAATTCAAATGCCAAAATGCAAAAAGAAAGCCAAAAAATAATATGAAATTCAAAGTCCAATTTGAAATCCAATTTGAGGTTTGGGCTGCATGGGTCCCGCTACACGGGTGCTCAGCTTTTTACATGCATTAGCCTCTTTTGTGGTCTTATGACTCTTTTAGAAACCCCCGCCCAGTGGCCAAATTACAGCCACACCAAATGAATGCATCAGCAAACACCTGGCTGTCCTCGAGGGACTTCAAAAAGCTAGGCACCGAACCCAAGAGAGGTAAGGCTGCCCAAGATGGACACTGGTTAGTCGAGCAGTTTGGAAAGTTGTTTAAGGAGTGCAATATTGCCAGGTTGGATAGCAGCACAAAACTGCGCAGAGGGAAAACATTGATAAAAGTCGCATTTTTGATGTTTTAAGCACTTTCCCGTGATCGGAGCAAGCTGGCCAGGCCAGAATCGTGTTCCGCGACCCCAATTTACCCAAAAATGTTCTCACTTCCGCTGCAGCTGCTGAATTGGGCCTGCGCCGTCTGCAGACGTCACAGACAAGGCTCAGCTTTTATATTATGGACTAGGTTGGGAGAGGCCTGCGGCGCACATTGCAAACTCCAGACCACATAGCAAAACTCAAAGTCATTCAAAAACTGCACCCAAAAAACCCTCCAAATTGACCATTTTGCCCAAAAGCTTGATGTAGGTTGGTAGAGGCCTGCAGTGCACATCGCCAACTCCAGCCGTGCCATAAGCAAGCCAGCCAGTTATGACATCAAAGGCTGTCTAATTATCTGTCCAGTCGTATCTGACTTCAATATCCACTGAAACATTGGAGGCCTGGGTAGCCCGCCAGAATGATTATTAACCACCTTATTAGCTTAAATTTCGATTAGCTATAACTCGGCCAATTCTTAACCGATTTCAAAAATTCCACCGCCATTTTGAAGATAAAATTTGTATCTATTGAATGCAAAAAACCGCAGAGCAAAATTCAAAGACAGTCAAAAGCTACGCTCAAAAAACCTTCCAAAACGACCACTTTGCCCAAACGCTTGATGTTTTGAGCACATTCCCATGCTCAGATCCTTGCAGATATTTCAAATTCGCGTTCTACGCCCTCGATTTACCCAAAAATGTCTTTACTTTGCCTGCAGCTGCTGTCCTGGGCCTGCGCCGAATGTCTGTGGGACAGACACGTCTCAACGTTTGTCACGGGACGGGCAGTTTGTGTGTGCAACGATAAGTTAATTGAAAATTAAAACGATTAATTAGAAATTAAATAAATAAATTAAATAAAATTTGAATTCTCTTTTTTGCAAAGCTTTGTTTTCCTGTTCAGCGCCACATTCACAAAATTGAAGGTTTAATGCCAGTTCTAACAATTTATGAACAATTTATGAACTTCTCTGGAATGTGCACTGAAATTGTAAGCAATAACATTGCGAGAACTCCGGTTTAGCATTTAAATGTAGAGCTTTGCATTCAGCTCAAAATAGCATGATTACATCATATGAGCTGGATTTGCGAAGTTCTCACTGCTTTCATTAAGAGTCCCTGTAATCTTACTTCGTTGGGTAAGTGACTGAACTGCGCAGATTCTGAATGCCCGAAAAATGACCTAAATTGGAAGAAAATTGCAATTTTCGATATTAAAAACTAATTTGTGCAATTCCATGCACCCCTGGATCAAGTTAGGCAGCCCCGATTTACCCTTTAAACACCTTTTAAAGTGCAAAAAGAGAAATTTGCGAATGCACCATGTGCCTTTGTAACAGACAAGGCTTAGCTTTCATATACTGGACTAGGTTGGGAGAGGCCTGCGGCGCACATCATAATTTTTCGTCATTTCTTAAATTGCTTTGGTTTATATATTATTTGCAATTATATATTTTTCAGAAATTCCAACCAATTTTCTGGTTTTTACCTGCTTGCACAAATTTGTGACTAATTTCACTCTTTTATTAAGCATGCTCATACTGCAAATTTTATTATCATTTGAAATTTCGTTGGATTCCTAATATTCGTTTTTACATATTTGCATTCTATTTTTCATGTAATTTTGCATATTTTACCATTCTGCATGTTGTACTGAACATAAGTTTATTCGTTTTTTTTTTAGATTTATCAATTTCTCATCTAAAGTTATCATAGATTAAAAATTGAAATATTGAATTAAGTGGCAAGGAAACGAACTGAGCTTACATTGTTCAAACAGAAATAAATTTTTGTTTCTTCGCTAACAATTACATGCATATGATTTGGGGCTTTGTGGCTACTGGCTTCATATTTAGCAATTTTTTGAATTCATGGATGCTTTTTATTCCAAGTTGCGAGCTCACATTTCATCTTAATTAATTTTTTATTTTATTTAGTAAAACTAATTATTTTCATTTTCTTATTTTTTTATGTCGGATTTTACGCGCAGTGTCATTAAACCATGCAACAACTTCAATACTCATCAGATCAAGACATAATCCATTGAAACATTGCAGACTTGAGCTCTAACTTCGATTAGTTGTAACTCAGCTAATTAATTCTCAATTAATTTTAAAAATTCCAATGTCATTTTGCAGGTAAAATTAAATCAAAATTCAAAGCCAAATCGGAATTTGGGCTGCATGGTTCCCGCTACACGGGTGCTCAGCTTTTTTCATGCATAAGCCTCTTTTGTGGTCTGCCGACTCTTTTAGAAACCCCCACCCAGTGACCAAATTACAGCCACACCAAATGAATGCAACAGCAAACACCTGGCTGTCCTCGAGGGACTTCAAAAATCAGGCAGCCAAACCTATAAAGGAAAGGCTGCCTGGGAGGACGCTGGTTTAGATACCTGTATGGACATTTATGTTTAATCAGTGAAATATTGCCTGATTGGATACCTGCACAAATCTGCGCAGATGCAAAACATTGAAAAAACCCAGTTTTTTGACGTTTTAAGCACATTCCCATGATCGGATCAAGCTGGTTCCAACGCTATCGTGTTCCCCGGCCACGATTTACCCTATAAGCTCCTAAGTTCTAAGGTACAGCTTGAATTCGGACTGCGCGAAGTGGTCACGCTACAGACACGTCTCAGCTTTTATATTATGGACTAGGTTGGGAGAGGCCTGCGGCGCACATCATAATTTTTGGTAATTTCTGAAATTGCTTTGCTTTATTTATTATTTGCACATCGTTGCTTTGCTTTATTTATTATTTGCATTTATTTATTTTCCCAAATTTCGATTAGTTGTAGCTCAGTTAATTCTCAATTAATTTTAATTAACAATTTCAACACCAAATTTCAAATAAAATAAATACCTAATGAATGCCAAAATTCAAAGCAAATTCGAAACTTGGGCTGCATGGGTCCCGCTACACGGGTGCTCTGCTTTTTTCATGCATTCGCCTCTTTTGTGGTCGTATGACTCTTTTAGAAACCAAACCCAGTGGCCAAATTACAGCCACACCAAATGAACGCAACAGCAAACACCTGGCTGTCCTCGAGGGACTTCAAAAAGCAGACACCGAACCTAAGAGAGGTAAGGCTGCCTGAAAAGGATGCTGGTTTGCCATGTTGTTTGAAAACTTATGTTTAATAAGTGCAACATTGACAGATTGGATACCTGCACAAAACTGCGCAGATGTAAAACATTGGAAAAACTCACTTTTTTGATGTTTTAAGCACTTTCCCGTGATCGGGGCAAGCTGCTAAAAACATATTCTGGTTAGGCGACCTCGATTTACCCAAAAATGTCTTTACTTCCCATGCAGCTCCTGAATTCGGCTTGCGCGAAACGATTTGGTAACAGACAAGGCTCAGCTTTTATATTATGGACTAGGATGGTATTGGCCTGCGGCGCACATCGACAACTCCAGACATGTCAAAAGTAAGTGCAGCATTCAAGCACAGCTGCCATTTGTTAATCCGTTTACTTACATTTTCACTGAAACATGGCAGACTTGAGTAGGCCGCTAGTATAGCCCAAACTGGTCATTTTGGCTTGGTTTTGTTTTGGCTGTAACTCAGCCAATTCTGAACGGATTTCAAAAATTCCAACGCCATTCTTTGCGTAATTTAATTACCTAACAAATGCATAAAACCGTTTGTCAAAATTCGCTTCCTGTCACAAGCCGCAACCGAAAAACCTTCCAAAATGATCATTTTACCCAAACTTTTGATGTTTTAAGCACATTCTCGTTTTTGGATCAAGCTACGGACAACATATTTTGGTTAGGCGACCTCGATTTACCCAAAAATGTCTTTACTTCCCATGCAGTTGCTGAATTGGGCCTGCGCGAAGCTATCTACTTACGGACAAGGCTCAGCTTTTATATTATGGACTAGGTTGGGAGAGGCCTGCGGCGCACATTAAAATAATTTTAGCAGCTAATCAGTACTTTTAGTTAGTTTAGCTTTGCCACTTCTTGGGCATGTAGATACGTAGCCATTTTATATATTCTTTACATCAAATGATTATTGTATCAAAATTTTATTTATCATGACGATTTCATCAATATCTCTTCATTTTTATTTTATCTTGCATTTTGATATTTTTTAACAGCCAAGTTGATATTTGCCATCCAGCCAATCATTAGTTTAAATGTCCAATGATTTTTCAAAAGGGTTTAATTTTTAGATTTTGTTAATTCCTTGTTTGGATTATTTTAATATCATTATATTGTTCTTATTAGGTACTCATCTTAGCTTCGATTTTGGTTAGTTTTTAAATAGATTGTGTGGTTGGTTTGGGGATGGTTTGGGATTTGGGCTGCATGTGTCCCGCTACATGAGTCCTCAGCTTTTTTCAGTGGCAGTAGAACCCACCCAGTGGCCAAATTACAGCCACACCAATTGAATGCAACAGCAAACACCTGGCGGTTCTCAAGAGACATCAAAACTTAGTCAAACAGCCAAATGGAGATAAGGTGGATGGATGCAAACAGGTAATCTAGTCAACTCCATGGAAACCTATGTACAATGATTGCAACATCGCCAGATTGGGTAGCTGCACAAAACTGCGCAGACCCAAAACATTGGAAAAACTCGCATTTTTGATGTTTTGAGCACATTCCCGTGCTCAGATCCTTGCAGATATTTCAAATTCGCGTTCTACGCCCTCGATTTACCCAAAAATGTCTTTACTTTCCCTGCACCTGTTGAATTGGGCCTGCGCCGAATGTCTGTGGGACAGACAAGGCTCAGCTTTTATATTATGGACTAGGTTGGGAGGGCCTGCGGCGCACAGCATAATTTTTTGGGTTTTGTTAGATCACATTTTAGTCAATCTATGTTTGAGACTATTTCACTCTGCAGAAATCCCTAATAGCAATGATTAATGTTTCTCCATGCCTATCTTATTCGATTCTGTAACTTTTACCATATTTTTATCTTTGAATGAACCATTTTTATTTGGTTCCAAATGTGTTGTATCAAATTGATTTATATGCTCATTTGTTACGTTTGGCCTTTGTTACATTACGTTCCTTACATTCGTTAAAAGAATTATTTTTATGTTAGGTTTTCAGAATTTTCACTTTTGTGATTTTGTGAAATGTTAATTTTGTTATAATGTTTTCACCTTTTCAGTTTGAATTTTTGAAGTAATTAAGTGATTGATTTTTTCAAATGATATGATTTTTCTTATTTTTTATGCCGGATTTCATGTTTCATTTCATATTGTAGCTCTACTTTTGATTTGTTGTAACTCAGTTAATTCTTTATTAATTTTAATAATATCAACATCATTTTGCAAAAAAAGAATAGAAAAAAATTAAAATGAAATTCAAAGCTATTTTTTTATTTGGGCTGCATGGGTCCCGCTACACGGGTGCTCAGCTTTTTTCATGCATAAGCCTCTTTTCGGTCTACCAATCTTTTAGAAACCTCCACCCAGTGGCCAAATTACAGCCACACCAAATGAATGCAACAGCAAACACCCGGCTGTCCTCGAGGGACTTCAAAAATCAGACAGCCAAACATATGAATGTAAGGCTGTCTGGAAAGATGCTGGTTTGGAGACTTGTATGGAAATATATGTTTAATGAGTGAAATATTGCCAGTTCGGGTGGCGGCACAAATCTGCGCAGAGGCAAAACATTGAAAAAGCTCACATTTTCGAGGTTTTAAGCACTTTCTCATGATCGGAGCATGCTGCTTCCAACGCTATCGTGTTCCCTGGCCCCGATTTACCCAATAAGCTCCTAATATCCACAGTACAGCTTGAATTCGGACTGCGCGGCGTGATTACGCTACGGACACGTCTCAGCTTTTATATTATGGACTAGGTTGGGAGAGGCCTGCGGCGCACATCATTATTTCTAGCAATGCTTTAGAGTAGGTTTTAATTAAATTACTTCTTGTGTTTATTTATTTTTAAAAAATTCTTAGTGGTAAATATTTAGAAAATTGTTTTATATAGCTATTTTTCGAAACGATATTGATATATCTTTTTTTCTCAAAAAGGTTTTGGCTTTTTTAAGTCAGAAATTTGTAATACTATCTGTCATTCGAATTCGAATAATTTTGTTTTCACTTTTTCTGCTTTCATATTTTTAATAGGTCGTGTTGGTGCAAAATTTAAATTTTATATACATCGTTTTGTATGCCCATGCCGTATATTAATTTTTTTGGTCCTTTTAATTATTGATTCATTCTTCTCATTACAAAGTGTCAGTTAATTTTCAGCCATTCCAGTATTTATAATTTTTGTTCTGATCGATTCTGTTCCATTGAATGAACAATTTCTGAAGGTAATGGATATCTTTGAACTGAAATTCTAACGAAATCAATGGAAACAGGAAGTCTGCAAGTAGCCTTCCGCAATTAATCAAAAATCGCTCCTTTCAAGAGTAGGAAAAATCTAACTACTTATTCTAATCAAGCTTCATATTTCTGCATATTCTATTATTCTATTTGCATCCAATGCATTTCTGCATATTCTATTATACTATAACTGGTACCATCGGCAAGCCGAAATGAAGCTCTTTTCTCCTGAAAAAATCGATTGCCCCGAGTGTAAAGCCAAAGAAATTGCCCTACTACTAGTGAAATCTGCTTCCCAACCTAGTCCAGAATATAAAAGCTGAGCCTTGTCCGTTATGAAGGCATGCGGTGCATTCGCAATTTTGCCTTTTTGCAGTTAAAACAATGTTTATAGGGTAAATCGGGGCTGCCTAAATTGATCCAGGGGTGCATGGAATTGCACAAATTAGTTTTTTGCGCGGCCGAAGGCCGCCTGCCGCGGAGGGCAGGGCAGTCAGAGCTCCGGAGGCCGGAGGGCATGGGTGCGGAGGCCCCGGAGCGTAGCCTAGCATGCGAAGCTCTGACTGCCCTGCCATTCCCGTGATCGAATCAAGCTACGGACAACATATTCTGGTTAGGCGACCCCGATTTACCCAAAAATGTTCTCACTTCCCATGCAGCTACTGAATTGGGCCTGCACGAAGCTATCTACTTACGGACAAGGCTCAGCTTTTATATTATGGACTAGGTTGGGAGAGGCCTGCGGCGCAAATTGCCAGCTCCAGACATGCCAATACCAAGCCAGCTAGCTTTGAAGGAGACAAATATAGCTGCCCTGTCATAGCCTATTTTAATATCCACTGAAACATTGGAGGCCTGGGTAGGGCGCCAGAATGGCTTTTTAGCTAAAAAAAAATTGTGGATGTAGCTCAGCGAATTCTCAACCGATTTCAAAAATTCCAACGCCATTTTGCAGGTAAAATTAACATCTTTTGAATGCAAAAAACCGCACAGCAAAATTCAAAGCCAAGCAAAAGCTATAGCAAGAAAACCCTCCAAAATGACCATTTTACCCAAACACTTGATGTTTTAAGCACATTCCCATGATCGGATCAAGCTCTAGCCATGATTTTCGGCTTTTTCGACCCTGTTTTACCCAGAAATGTTGTTTTTATGTCAAAAGATGATGTATTCGCGCTGCACGGCGTGATGACGTGACAGACAAGGCTCAGCATTTATATTATGGACTAGGTTGGGAGGGCCTGCGGCGCACATCATAAATTTTGCTTATTGATTTGTGTATTTTTGTTGATTTATAGTTCATAATCATTTAAAATTGCCGTATTGAATTTTCTTGTTCTCTTTTGATATCTTGTTTAATTTTTAAAATTTTTTATTATTTTAAATTTCTGTTGCTTTCTTCTTCTTTTTGCAAATTAATATTTTCACGTTGCTCTGAATATTATTTAGTCTGAACTTGTATTCTTTATTATTAATCTTCTTTGCTATTTTATTTGATGTCTGTTATTAATTGTTCTAACTTTAATCACTTTTATTTCCACTATAAGTTAGGTCAAAGTTTGTGCGATGTTTGCTGTTTGTTGAGCTAATTAGTTTTTCTTTTTATTCAAATTTATTTCAAAGGGAATTCAAATTTGCAACTGAGAATTTGTTCAGATGTTTGTTAAGTTTTCACTTTTATTATTTTCCTTTTCCTTTGATTCATATATTCTAACTATCTTTCGTTACAATTTTCTATCTCATTAACTCTTCGTTTCTGCAAAGCATTTTAATTTTATCTATTTTTGGTATTATGCCCTTGCTGTATAGTGTATATTGATATTTTTTGCAAATTATCACAATTTTAAACTTACATTTTAATATGATTTATGAAAAAATCAAAGTATTAGTCTATTTTGAGCTATATCATTATTTGACATTTTATTTTGCTTTCTTCAATTCCACTTCATTCAATGGATTTATTTAATGCAGTATTTAGCAAGCAAACGCCAAGGAGATCTTGGCTAAACGGACTAAGACAAGTGCATGATGGCAATACCTTTTGGTCTAGGCTGCATGTGTCTCACTACACGGGTGCTCAGCTTTTTTCATGCAGTAGCCTCTTTTTTGATCTACCGACTGCTTCTGCAACTCCCACCCAGCAGCCAAAATTTAAAAACCACACCAAATGAATGCAATGAATGCAATTCTCCCACAGAAGGCGAAGGAAAAGCTAAATCTCAATTAATTTTAACAATTCCAATGCTATTTTGCATATAAAATAAGTGTCTATTGAATGAAAAATAAATAATACGAAATTCAAAGCCAATTTGGAATTTGGGCTGCATGGGTCCCGCTACACGGGTGCTCAGCTTTTTTCATGCGTTAGCCTCTTTTAGAAACCACCACCCAGTGGCCAAATTACAGCCACACCAAATGAATGCAAAAGCAAACACCCGGCAGTCCTCTAGGGACTCAAAAAGCAGGCACCAAACCCAAAAGAGGTTAGGCTGCCCGAGATGGACACTGGTTGGTCAAGCAGTATGGAACTTTGTTTAATGAGTGCAGTATCACCCGATTGGATAGCTACACAAAACTGCGCAGTTCCAAAACATTGAAAATACTCACATTTTCGATGTTTTAAGCACATTCCCGTGATCGGATCAAGCTGCTAGAAACATATTCTGGTTAGGCGACCTCGATTTACCCAAAAATGTCTTTACTTCCCCTGCAGCTACTGAACTGGGCTTGCGCAAAACGATTTGGTAACAGACAAGGCCTCGCTTTCAGATACTGGACTAGGTTGAGCTTTGCCGTCACCTACGGTGACTATAAGGAGGCAGCTACAGAAATTATTGATGACAATAAGTTCAAATTGGTAATAGAAAGCCAGCTGCAGTAAGGAGTTTTACTACAATTTATTTGGCTTTCTCCTATGGTTTTTTGGAAACTTGGGAGGATTGGGTGAGGCTAAATAGGCCTGCAAAAGCATCAGGCATCCACCATCCTACTTTGCTTACTTGAATATCCACTGAAACATGGGAGGATTGGGTGGGCCTAAATAGGCCTGCAAAAGGATCAGGCATCCACCGCCCTACTCTGCTTACTTGAATATCCACTGAAACATGGGAGGATTGGGTGAGCCTAAATAGGCCTGCAAAAGCATCAGGCATCCACCGCCCTACTTTGCTTACATGAATATCCACTGAAACATGGGAGGATTGGGTGAGCCTAAATAGGCCTGCAAAAGCATCAGGCATCCACCGCCCTACTTTGCTTACATGAATATCCACTGAAACATGGGAGGATTGGGTGAGGTTAAATAGGCCTGTAAAAGCATCCAGCATCCACCGCCCTACTTTGCTTACTTGAATATCCACTAAAACATGGGAGGATTGGGTGAGGCTAAATAGGCCTGTAAAGGCATCCAGCAGCGAGTTATATATATATTGAGCACTCACTTGATATACCTGTACATATTAACGTGAGTTGCAAAACTCCTTTGTATCAAAACAAACGATTATATAAAGACTATATTTTATTGTAACATCAAGTCATTTGGTAATTGGGTTAATTGAGTGTAGCGACTAGTACTATTACTGTTAACGCTAATTAATTGGTTTCTGACCCCTTGACACCATATTTAAGTCAGAAACATTGCATGCTTGGGTAAGTAAATGGCCGCAATCGCCAGACCAAAAAGGCCACCTTTGTTTTTTGAGCCTGTTTTTTTTCCTGCTGCAGATTTAAATAAACGGACATCACAACTGTTTCAAGCTGTTCATGGGTTTTTTTTTGAGCCCAAGAACGTCTCTGTAGGTGCTTCCTACGACACACAGCAGTCGTTAACAAAAGGTCACTTTTGACCCCCTGTGTTATAGCTTTTGGAGTTTTGCAACTTAGCCCCCCTCCCCATGTTAAAGAGTGATCGCTCCATTTATAAATACACCTCCATGCATCCAGCATCCACCGCCCTACTTTGCTTACTTGAATATCCACTGAAACATGGGAGGA
>JASANA010011066.1:0-29493 GCA_030248095.1 Ptycholaimellus sp. GST1_10 | reverse complement strand
ACAAATGTCCACCGCTGGAACATCCGCATCCAGGACATGACAAACGAAACGGGCACGCTCTGATGACGATCCCTCAACCACAGGAACCCTTCCGCTTTTTGAGATAAATTTGCGAAGTGAAAGAACAGCATTCTCCGAGCGCTGGCGGGAGATGAAGCCAAAGAGTTTGCCGTTGTCCGGGTGCACGGCCCAGTAGGCCAGGTCCTGAAGAGCTCCGTGATTGAACAAATTCGTTGGTCAAAGAATTGGCAAGATGACCAACCTGTAGGGGTATTCTAAGACGACGCTTTCCATCGGAATCTTTGAGCCAAAGGGCGTTGGCCTTCTGCGCCTCCACCTCCAGCTGGCGATCCGGCGCCGAGAACATCTCATGCTGAGCTCGCGCACTCATCACCTACAATCACACCCAAGCTCTACTTCAGGCCAGGGGAGATTGAAGTAGACGAAGAACCTGACGAATGGTGTCGTGGATGACGCTGTCGCCAGAATCTGAGTGAACCTCGATGGAGCCCATGAAACGCACCGTCCAGGCCAGTTCTATCTCATTCGCTTCCCCTGAAAGAGCCAAAGTTCAAGTAGAGCTTGAAAAGAGGAAAGATATTAAAAAGGAAGCCTTGCTGTGGAGCCTCTTCCTCCTCCAGCAGGTCGAACTGGATAGGCTTGCTGGGTAGAGGCGGGTGCAGAGCTTCAAAAGGCTGCGGCGTGCTTTGCGGTGTCAGCGGCTCACGAACTGCATCCGAATTTTATGAAAGCAAAAGTTAGTTGGAGAAGGGAATAAAGGGACTGGGAATGGTGATGGGATTGGAGTTCATGAGGGCTTCTGGGTCACGAGCAAGATGGTTCAGCGTTTCCACCCACTCCAAGGCTTCGCGACCACTCACAGCCTCAAAATATCACACTCTTTGCCCAGTTTTGATCGAAAAATACATTTCGCTTTTTTGGCAAGCCAAAAAGAAATGCTCAAAACTAAGCTAATTTTAATTAATTACCAAGTTAAGCTAGATAAAAAATGACGTTTATGAACTGAGGAATGACGGTAGGGCCAGTCTATTGTGAGACTGGCTTATCTTAGTTTGCTCTGGCTTAGCAGACAAAATTTGAGGTGAAATATACCAGCGCTGGCATTTTGGAGTCTAAATTCTGATCACAAAATTCTTCTTATATATACTAGTAAATGAATCAGGAAACTTTATTCGAAATGCTCTGATGCATAATCGGATAAGGAGAGTCGCAACAAATCAAGGATGGGGCGTAAAATGGCAAAAAGGGATGGGAAATAAGTATGGACTGGAAGGGCTTGCGAAGAGGGGCTTCAATGCCAATCAGGAACACTCGTCATAGCTCTGATTTCCATTACCACATACCTACCCGGCTAGAGCAAGCCTACTTACTTCACATATAGCAGATTCACGCTCCAAGCCTCTTATCTAGAGTACTAGCAAATGGCACGGCCATTCTATTTCTCCGTCTGGCCTACAAACGTTCACCAAAAAGCTTTTTCAATAAGTACTCGCACACTCGCTGTTACCATCTTTTAAAACAATAAAAACATTTGATGGCATGTCTGCAAATGCAAAAAGGTATGAAAAGAAAAAATGGTCGATTTGTTGTTGCAGGAGCCATGTGAAATGGAGGAGAGAAACCTGAAAAATCCAAATGCGAGGCTTGGCTTTCTTGGTGGGAGACTCGGAGGGGGCTGGCGGAAGGGTGACGGAGAACGTATTGCGCCTTAATCAAACTAGTCTCTTTTTTGGCTGGAGCATTCGATTGAGCTTGCCTAAAGGCAATGCTTCCAAAGCCATCTTCTTTAAGACTATATAAAAGAAATATAGACTTGTCTGAAAAGCAGGGTAAAGTTAATATGTCCTTGTTTTAAGGCTACGTTGGCAAATCTTTCAACAAGCGCAAAACTAGCATAATTTTGTGGTCGAAACCGACTTTAGGGAGCTGCGATAAAGCATGCAACGAAAATGTTCGTTGGCGCAAAAGCCTAGGAAAGGGGGCGGAATACTCTCACCCTCACAGCACTCAGTCTAATCAAATAATCCTAAATACGTAGCTACATCAATGCCAAATGAAGCATAGGAGTGAAAAGGATGATGCTGGGAGGGAAGATTGAAGAACCGCTCTTCAGAGGAGGCGAGTGCAGCAATGATGCCGAATGCCTGGCCACCGCTGTGGCTCACAGCATCCGACAGGTCCAGCAGACATGAGCCTGCCACCTGGAGTCATTTCCTCCTCATCTCTTTCCTTCCGCTCCCTCCCCCCATGCCAACCTCGTCTTTGCCCATTCGCATGAGCATCTGACCGGCGGTGAAGAAATACTCCCCATCGCTCCAGTGCCAGCCCAGCCCACCTTTCCTAAAACCACCAGCACTCATGACTCTCTAGAGGAGGGCGGATACGAAAGCGATTCTCACAGTTTGAGGTGCAAGTAGCCTTGCATGTGAGCCTTTGCCTGGCTGGGTGCTGGGGCCGGCTTCACCAGGTCCATCGGCGGCTCCGCGTAGTACATTTCGGAGTCTCCCAGCTGCAATTGGCCAATCCCTCCTTCCATTTGCTTTTTCTACAGCTGGACGCTATTGCTATTAGCTCTACGCTATTAGCCTAAAGTGCCACAGCAATCAAATGAGATTGGAATGCGGACCTGTTCGATGTTTTCCAGTATGTCTCGGTTGCTGCTCTGCTCCAGTTTGTAGTCAGAGTGGACGCTGGAATAAAGGAGAGCATAAAAAGTGTTCAGTGAGGATGAGAAAGTGGAGAGAGCCCAACTCCTGAATCCTGGCCTGAGCGGCGGCAAAGAACTCGTTGATCTTGGGCGTCTTGAGGCTGTCCGCCACCGAGGCCCCAGATGCCCTGAAGGCGTAGAGTAGGCTCAGCATCGGCTCCACCATCCAGCGCTCCCACTTGGCCTCCACCCCGTTCACGCCCGCGAAGTAGGACACCGCCGTCTTCAAGCATCCTCTTGATTATCATTCTAGTCACCTTCCCCTTTGGAGGATACCTGATGGAAGTTTTTCTTGGCATCGTAGACCTCGTCGTTGGCCTCCTGCAGTCGTTTGGGGCTCTCCTTCCGCCCCAGCTTGCAGTAGTGGGCCAGGGCTTCGCGGAGCAGCACGTCCGCCTCCTCATAGGCCGGTTTACGCATCTCTCGCAGCTGGTCAAAGTCCTGCACAAACATTCCTCTTGGCTGGGGTTTTGGGAGAATTTGGAAGACTGAGAGACCTGGCAGAGCTTGGTGACGGGCTGCAGAACGCAGTTGACGAGTTGCTGAGAAAGAAGGCTCAGATTCCCAGCAGTCTCCTCCACCGCCAGTCCGATCCGCTTCTCTGCCGCTTCCTCTTCCTATTGCCCATATTTCACTCCGACAGGAGTGGCAAAGGATGTTTTGAACCTTCTGAGCTACAAGAAGAGTGGCAAGTGAGGTGAGGGAGGAGGAGAGGGAGTCGGTGGCGGCGATGATGGCTTTCACGGTGGCCTCCACAGCTAGGGCCTCTGTTCGCTTCCGCACCGCCGTCCCCTCTGCTATGCTCAGGAGAGCTCTGTTCTCCAATTCACAGCTTTCATTGGTCCCACCCTCCAGAATCAGTGAATGAAAAGCGAGGAATACCTGTGGACTGTTCTCCAGCGCCTCTTCCAGAGGCAAGACGGTTCGCATTTTCCGTCCTCAGTAAGCGTTTCGACAATTATGAACTCTGCTTCCGCCTTGCCAGTAGGAGGGTGTGAGGATGTGGTATCGGAATGCTGGTGGGGGTCGGAATGGTTGAATGGGGGTTGGGAGCGGGGGGCGCTCGCGTGAGTTTAGAAAAGGGCCCCTGCCCGACGCGGGGGGATTCAGCAACACTCGCCCTACCTCCCCACCTCCAACACCTCCACCTCCTCCCCTGGTCACCCGTGCGTGGCCGCACAACCTCTCTGCGCAGTTTCCCGCCCCAGCCCACCCCCTCATACGTAGCCAGGGGAAGCCAGCACGATTTCACCAGACGCCTTCCTTTTCCCCATCTCCCTCTGTATGAACGGTGACAATTGTGGTTGTTATTTAGTTTGAGTTGAAAGAAGTTTTTCGAGGTTTCAGCTTATTCCTTTGACGGGCTCTTCGCATTCGGTCTGCTCTTCATCTGCACCTGCGCCTACATCCGACGAGTGCCCCGACTCAAAGCCTGGTTCCACCTTCGCTCCATCTCCTGCCGCCCAGCACAAATATTGTAAATAAACGGAAACGAAGGCTCCTGTCTGAGCACAAGGGCATCTTCGGCGTCGCCTACAAGGCCTCCGTCATCGGCACCAGGCTTCACTGGGCGGTTGGCCAGCTTCCATATTGATGGGCCAGGCTGGAAAATGTGGCATGACAGGTGTCCCTGGCCTGTCTCCTATTCGGCACCTACTCTCTCCTCTTTCGTTAGCCATGGCTCAGCACAGCATCTCCCAGAAGAAGAAGAACCAGCCCTCCTCATCCACTATTCAGGTGCGCCTACTTTGATTCGCAATTTTGAACTTTGAAGACAATAATTTTTCTACTGGAAAAAAAGGCTCACAATGAAGATCAGATGGAAAAGATATTTTGCAGAAAAAGAAAAAGAAGGGATCCGCGAAGAAAATGGCGAATCGTGGCAATACAGTGAAGTTGGCTAAGAGCCAGAAAAAGGTTTCACCGAGAGCTTGAAGGCTGGGCGGAGGGAATGGGCGGATTTACAGGCTAGTGCACAGAAAGTGGACGCTGCGATCAGCAAGGCCATCAATCGGAAGAACGAAGAGGCGCTGAGAGCTCGAGCTGCTGCTGACATTCGAGCTTCCAAATCTTGACTAATCGCCCAATTCCCTCATCCCAAGCCCCTTCCCTTCCCCGCTGAGCGATCTTTACCATTCAGGGAATTTATCCTACTAAAAGTCATTTTCATTAACAGCAAAAAATGTGAAAGCTTGATTCGCTTTAAAAAAGGTCCACATATCTTGTAGAAGGCAGAGTGCACCGTCAATAGCGCATATTATGCAAAAACGGGACTAGTTTTCTGCAAATCAATAGGAAGAAATACGCCAAACAATCAGAGCATTTGACTTTCGTTTTGACTGTCGTAACAATTGTTGATTATGAATGCCGCGATCCAAACAGACTAAATTTGGGCGGCTAAGATGGCAAGAGGTCCTGTACGTGAAATTTTTCCCATTTTAAGGATATCAAACGTAACTAGTTCGAATCGTTTTTTGCAAAGAAAAACATGTTTGGAAACACCATATTTTTGGGCGAACTTTTCGCGCGGCTAAAGGCAACCTACCTGCCATTTAGAGCAGTCAATGCTCTGGCATAAGGCATGGGCGCAGAGACCCTAGAGCCTAGCCTAGCATGCGAAGCGTAGGGAACGTATCCTTTATCTCTAGATCCGGCTACTGTCGAAGATCATTCTTGCGAACAGGGATTGAATCAGCTTTTGCTGGCTGTGCGGGGCGGGGCGATTGAACATTGCATTATCTTAGGCGGATGTGGATAACTAACCAGCAAAATAACTGATCGAGATCGCCTTACTGGCTTTTTTCCACACTTCAACTTACTCTTAACCTAGTGGGCGATATCTCAGAAGAAAGTCTTAACCAATCCACTCCTATCGTGCATTCGTTCATGCAATCTGCACAAATTTCTTTACCATTTTTACAGTGCATTTTGTCAGTACATACTTGCAGTGCATTTCAAATATGAGCCCGAGCAAAAATAGACCAGCAAACAGTTCCTATTTGAATTCAGCTGTTCTCTTTTTAGGTTGTAGGTAAACCTCAGACCAGCTCAAAATCCCAGACAGGGCGATCACTGCTACGGTAAGGGTTCAGTTTAGCTGTCTCCCTAAGAATGATTTCCTTGAGCTGGGCCGTCATGCGTGGAGTGATGATGAAAGGCAGAGAATATTCCGCCTTTTCTGCTGCCTGCTATTTCCCTCTCCAACTCCAACAATTGACCAAACTTTAAGCGGGCCCAAACCGGCAGCTTGTTCGTATGCGTGGGAATGAATAGAGAGCGTGGAGAGCGCTGTGGAGCAGCCTCGTTCTGGCTACCTGGAGAGCACATAAGGTTTCTATATTCTGTCACTAAAAGCAGAAGGAAGTGGAGCTACGAGAATCCTGTGCCTTGGATGAAGCAAAGGGATACAGGACAACGGTGGTGACAAGCATCAGCAGCAGCAACATTGCCTCTACTAAATTGCTAGATGCCTGTCTAAGCGCAGACCAGGTATCGTTCTTCCTTTTTGCCTCTCTTAGAGCTGGCGAGATTGAAGATGCACAAAGGCTACCGAGGCTTTGGCGTGATAGGGATGCTTCGTGACGACAAATCTAGTGACATTTCCAATTCCAGGAATATTGTTCTTCCCTGTGGAGGGGAGGGCAACGTCGAGTGCGCGCCCTGGGGGACTGCAGGACATGAGTTAAGCCGCCGAAGACTGCTTGCCATGGTTGTAAAGAGAGGTAGAAAGGTAAGGACCAATACTGCTCACAAGTGATCTTTACTCTAGCGAAGTGGATACAAAGCTATTTAGCCCTCAAATAGAATTACTACATCCCGAAATATTTGTTTTTGTTGTGTCCACAGCCCATTTTCAGAAGGAATTACTGAAAAGATGACATTATGATATACAACTTCTTTTTTCTCATGCTGATACTTCGTCGCAGTATTCTGCAAAGTTGAAAGAAATGCAAATTGCAAAATTGTATTCGGAAGGTTAAAACCAGTAGCATCAATGTGCTGGCGTCTTGCTTCCAGTCTCCACTCTAGCTCGCTCTAAAATTAGATTCAGCATTGCTTGCAGCCAGAATTTCCGAATGAAAAGGTGTTTTAGTTAGGATGACAGGGATTCACTAATGTACTAGAGCTAAATTCGTTGAGAGAAGGTGAATTAGATGCTTGTTATAATGAAAAGAAGGGAAACTCGAAAGTCGGAAGGCTGAAGCTCTGCGGACTGAAGAGAGGAGTGGTCGGAGAAAGCGGAGGAGGGAGAAGTGCGACGTGGAGGCGGCGGAGAGACAATCTGGGTAAGATCGGGGAGGGTGTGAAGGGGTTTGGGGGAGATTCGGGCTAGGAATTCGTGCGGCTGAAGGATGTCCAACTGCTCTGGCCCGAAGCTATCACTGGCCAGCCAATCTTCCGCCGTCAGATTCTCTCCTCCTCTACGAGGCACCAGCCCTAAGGCTGCAAAAAGAGGCAATGCCTGTTTGGTAATGGAGGGAAATTAGGCCAAATGAGAGTTACAGCGGACAACGAGGGCCATACTCTGCTCCCGTTTGATGAGGCGGATGAACTCGGCCATAGTTGTGGAAGGATAGAGCGGCGCTCCGTTCACCGCCACCACCTCATCTCCCAGCTGCACATCACTCCCGTATCATTTCATCACCACGCCAGTAAACTGAACCATGAGGCCAGCGAAGGAGGCAGGAGATTCCGGTGAAACGCTGGATACGTAGAAGCCTATCTTGTGCTCCGCCCCTGTAGGTGAGGTTGGGGAGGGAATGCGAGTGTTGGAGGAGGAGTGTAGGGAACCGCCTCTGACAGTGAAGCCGAACTCGGTGCCGTTGCGACGGACGAGTAGAAGTTGGCGCTGCGGGGACGTCTCGCCAGCGCGAGGAGGGATTTGTGGGCCGTCAACATTCCGCCCGCCCAATGTCTTCCGACCTTTGCCGCCGGAGCCGGATACTGCGAACTTCTGCAAAACACATATCCTTTTTACAGTCCACTACAGTCCGATTTCAAGCTGGAAGACGAAGCATAACGCAAACAATAGCAAGGGACACTGAGATTGGAAAAAAAGAGCAAGCTCATCTACAAGAAAGCTGGCATAGCATCATTCCAGAAGCTGTTCATATTCTCTCTTCCATAGGCTGCATTCTGATCCAGCAATTGCATGCCGGCCTGATGGAGGAGGAAAGGAGCGGACCAAATGCGGGAAGTCGGCCTGTCCCTGGCTGAACATTCTGCTGAGCGGCAATCTGACACGAGGCGGCGGGCGGAATTGAAAGGGGCGACAGCTTCTCATCGTTCTTGGCCGTCCAGACATGGTCAACATTTGCTGCTCTCCCTTCCTCATAGGCCTTTTTTCTATCCAGCCAACAATGGCTGGCAGTTGTGGTCTGGAGAGGACTGTGGCCAATGGCAGGAGCGAAGACAGTGGCTGTTGAGCGAGGATAGTGGCCGCTGGCGTGGGGCGTATTGACAGAGAGGGGCTGAAGGATGAAAAGGACTGGCTGTGACCATTTGAGGGCGAAGGAGGCGCGGTGGATAGTGCTGCCTCCCTCCTGTCTGCACTTGATACCAGCCTGTGATGTATAGGGGCTCTTGATATCTCTGCCCAGTCCAGAAAATCCCTCCCCAGTCCCCCACACCGCCTATCCGCTTTCACTCCCAACTGGAGTTAATGGAAATGCCCGTCCCCTGTCCCCGCAACTGGCCTACAGGCCTTGGCTTGGGGCAATTCATTTGCGGAAAAAGCGGCGGAGGGATGTGCCAGGGAGTCTTGTCCCATTTCGCCAGGACGAATGCACCGCGCCAACTTGCTGCGCGGGAACAAATTGGCGACGAGAATTTCCCCGCGGACACTTCCCCCAATTTTCCACCCGCGCACCCCCAATCCCCAATCCGCAACCGCTTCCAGCTTTTGTCTGCCACAGCCAACAGCGTTCTCTGTGATCCTCCAGAGAAAGTATTTGCTTTGATAGGAGAAGAGGAGAATAGGCGGCCGGAATGGAAGGTCCCACGGTGCTGGGGAATTAGTGAAGGGGAAGGCGAGGTTTCAGGTTGCTCGGGGCCCAGCGCAGGGAAGCATAAGATGTGAGACTGAAAAAGGGGGACGGACGGCTTTAGCGGCCCTCGAACCTTCTTTTGCGAGCACTCCTTTTCAACCTGTCCCCCCGCCTGTCCATCTCCTTCCTATCTCTCTTATCGCCCTGACACCTATATTCGCCATTATAAACCAATCTTTGTTTTCCGTCTAGCTCGGGCCAGTTTTATCATCCTTAGTTCAACCGCTTATGTGGAAATATATGTGCCTAAAAGTCTGTACTAACCCGAAATGAGATGGTTCGGTGAGGAAGGTAGTGAGGTGGGAACTACGCCTCTGAGCAGGCGTAGCAGTGATTGAAAAGGCTGGGCGCAAGTTGGCAGGTTGGTAATGGGATTTTCGCATGGCTACGGGGCGTTTGTTCGCTGGTGGCCTGCAGAAGGGGGGCGGCTGAGATCAAATCAGGCATTAGCGGAAGGTTGCCCCCCGTGCTTGCCTACTTTCAGACGCCACCCTCTTTTTGCCCTAGGAGAAACAACCGACCCCCTTTTTGCCTCCTCACTTCTTTTTCTGCCCCAATACTCTTGGAAAACCTAATCTCTTGTTTGTGATTTAGATTAGGCACTAGTACTGGCAATCAGATCAAGGTGGGACAAATCGCTGACAGTGAGCTGGAGTGTGGGATGTAAGTGTTGACGGCAGAGAAAATGTGACGTGTAGATGATTTGAGGCTAATGACATGGCAACGCCAAGCAGTCTTTCGTCACCGAGTCGAAAAATTTACCCAAGCCTGTCTTAAATCATCAGACTGCCACCAAGGGCATTTGATGGAAAATGTTTAATTGCGGTGACCCCAATTTTTTTGACACGAGTCCGTGCATACCTCGAAATTGCCTGAGCGTTTGATGGATGATAGGAAGGCCGCACCCTTGCTCAAAGATTCATGAAGAACCTCATTTTTGGCGTTTTAGGCCTTTTGTACTAAATGTTAGGAAGAATAGTTGTAAATGTGATAGCATAGAAGTCTACCGCACAAAAACGTCAGTAGCTATAAGTATTCATGGCTTTCCGCAAGAAAAGTCTTGGGGGATTCGTTAGAATGATGCGCCTGAATGAAAAAGGTAGCAGGGATATATAATTTTTTGGTTCTAGGCAAATATGCTAGTAGAAATCAGAGAGGAAAAAAAGGGATGGATATGTTTTGAAATTGCATGCGGAAATGACAGGAGCCATTTGTTCCGCTTCCTTACGCCTCACCTACGTCCCCTTCCCTCCTCCACTCAGCCTCCTGCTTTTTCATGCCCTCTCAAGCGAGTCAGGAGCTCAGCTTTTACGCTCGCATATGACGTATGATATCAATGTACATTTCACATTTTTAAACATTTTATTTATTTATTTTTTCAAATTGAAGTTTAGAAATACGGGAGTTGTGAATAATGCAGTCACTGCTCACGGTGTTGCCTAGTTTCACAGGCTGTTGGAAAAAATTAGACGCCAAAATGAGCTGAAAGTTTGCCTATTTTCGCTAGCTAATATCCTTCGCTTGTCTCCCCTTCCTCCCATATTACCTTTCAAGCCTTTCAATTTCTCTCCCAGTTTTGCGGATGATGCAAATACATAATACAGGTTGAAGAGGCGTGTGGTGTGAATGGGAAATCAAGTGGCGCGAGGCGATGAGTACGGGCGAAGAAGCAGCAGTGGCTACCAAAGCCTGAGCCAAGTGCGTCTGAAGTGGGAGAATAGAAGAGAGAAGGGAAGCGAGGAGTGCCAAGCCCTGCTCCGTCCCAGCCCCTCCAAGCGCACCTCACTCCCCAAGGCTGGTGGCATTCTCCTCGCCTCTTCATCAATCTAATCATCCCCCATTTTCATCCAATGCATCCAGAGCCTGCCTGCCCTTTCGGTTTCTGACGGCTTGGAGGCCCCAAATAGGGGTCCAGGGGAGGCCATTCATTCTTTGCTGGCAGGCGATATGCGTGGGCGGGGGAAGGCCCCCCAGCCTCCCACGCCTTCCATCTATTCCACAGAGGCACCCTCCCTTTTTTCTTCCATCCCTCCTTCCCTCTGCCACTCTGGGGAAGAAAGGGTCAAATTTAGCAGTCTTCCCTTTTGCTTCCTCCCCCAGCAATGCCCCGCTTTCGCTCTCCCAAACGCCGAGCCAGCGTCCAGGTCATCAGCATGGACTCTGTCAAAGTAGGCAATAGGCGTTTCCCCACCAACTTCAAGGTCCTCTTGTCCCCCCCGGGTGATGAGAGAAGAGTTGAAAAGCAATTGAAGGCCCAGTTGGTGGCGGAGGCAGTGGATCGGAATGGCAATTGGCTGGCACCGCGCTACAGCAGCTGTCTGGTGCAAGAGACGACCTTCAATGGCGCCCGCTTTCGCTCCACCAGCCCTTCGCCCACCAACAGCCTCTCACGACCACCCTCACTCACCGCCACCCACATCTATCCTCCGGTAAACCCCGCGCACCTTTTGGCCTCTCTTTGCACATCTTGGCAATTTCTTACTTTAGGTACATTAACTAATTGGTCATGTTTGAGTCCAACTTTAAGGCTTCGCAAGCGAAGCCAACGCAGTTGCTAGAATAGTTTGCATTCAGCTTTAAGGCTTCGCAAGCGAGCTTTGAGGCTAGGCTTGGCAAAGAATGAGGCCCGTAATTGGTCTGACTGAAATACCGGCATGTGCCAGCCGCTCAGGTTATTTTTGTGGACCTAGTCAGCCGTCTGATGAGTCGCTTGTTCTCAGTGAGGTTGGGAAAAATGCGGCTCTGCCAAAATTTTGCCCAGATATCTCTCTTGAGATCTGACAAGCTGTCGGAAATTTAGTATAATTGGGCTAGGAAGCGATCGCTGGAGCATTTCTGTGCCAGGCTGTGCAAAGTGGAGAAAATTGCCCTAAAACTTTTCTTATTTTTCAATCAGCTTAGTGTCAGTTCGTCTCTCTTGCTCATCCGTTTGACCCTGCTTAGGCAGACAGCTTTATCCGGGTACGGGTCTTACTAGCTGCTAGCAGTTGACAGCAGATTAATTAACACAAGGAATAAGGAAGTAGCTTGATAAGCTGAGAGCTTGTCGCTGCCTGATTAGCCAGTAACCTTTGCCATGCGCCTTTACTTTTCCCTAGCTTAAGGCATTATCCTGTTCAAGAGAAGCCAAAAGAGGTTTTCACTATCAAATTTGATTTTCAGCAAGGACTTTTGGGAGCTAGATAGTGAGCTGACCTTGGAGAACTTGGGGGGCTGACTGGGCAGGTTGAGCTCGTTGAAATGGACGATGTCGGCTAGGCTAAGAGGGCGTCGCAGATGGCACTTGCGCTGGCGGTGGAACATTTGCTGTTCACGTGAAAGCAGTGGGTTTGCAGGTGGGGATGTCAAGCAGTCTAAGCTCGCCCACGATTCTCCGCACCCAATCCGAGCGACGCGGCTTCAGCCCCCTCCGCATTCAACTCTCCACAAGGTACTCCCTATCCCTCCTACACTACTCCAGACTCCCCTCTACTACGCTACACCCATCCCATCCCCATGCCCACCCTTTTCTGCCCTCCAAAGGCACGCTAAGCCAGGATCAGCCTAGTCTATCGCTCTGATACCTCCAATGTGCCCTTCCCATGCCGGCAGTGAGAGGGGAAAGTGAGCAGGGAGCAAATGCAGGGGCGTCAAATGGACATCACGAACCAAGAGGCTCATCCAAGAAAGTTGGGCCGTCATCATCGCCCGACACGGCAAGACTCAGACTGGCCGACTCATCTTCAACCATATCTTTGCCATCGCACCCTACCTACGCTCCGTGTTCAAGGCAACGCCCAGCATATCACTACCATAAAAGCAGCACAATGAATTAGCAAATGAAATTTGCAGGTAGAGCTGGAAGACCTCGACTCCCCCACCGACTTCAACCGGAATGAAAATCAAAGCCCCAGCTTTCTCCGGCACTGCAGGTGAGAAAATTCTTCAAAAATGAAGGCTGCCTCAAATGAAAGGCGTGAGTGAGTGCAGTGTGTTTGCGGACGTGTTGGACCTGTGCGTGCGGAACATCTGGGAGCTGGAGGCGGAAACGGGCCCCCTCCTCGACACCCTCGGCTCACGACACTTCCTCAAACACCGCAACTCCGGCTTTCACCTATCCCATCTACAGGCACCTTCTACCTCCTACCACCAAGGAAAATAGAGGATGCAAGGAAAATAGAAGAAAGGGCTGGCAGGTGTTCGCCGCAGCACTGCGAGGCTTTGTGCGTCGCGAGGTGCTGGCAGAGGCAGGGGGTGAGGTGGAGCTGGTCTGGGCCCTGTTCGCAGAATATATCACCAGTCGACTGCGCCTAGGCTACGAGCGGGCGCGCAAACGCAACGGCCTAGTCAACAGCCACAGCTCCCTTGATTCCAGCTCATGAACACTTTGTCCATAACACCCTCCTATATCCATTATTTTGCCTTTTCTTTTCCTTCTTCTTTGTGGCTACCTCTTCCCTATGCTCACGTGCTTATTTTTCTAGTTTCATTGGGCCTGGCTCAATGCATGTTTATTCCGTCCGTGTTTTCAAACCGTATCGCCTGATTTGGCGAATGTTCCAGAAAAAGTTTGACTACTAACCAACATGCGATGACAGTTCCCGTGGAAAGCAATTTCCGCAGTCGATGCAGCTTTTTCACTTCATTTACCTGCAAAAAGGGCACAAAGCTGATAAAGGGAATTAGGGAAACTGAAAAGACTATTTGAAGGGTCAAACATGGCAAGGTATGTATGGCGTAGGCGAAAAGGAGTTGAAAAGAGGGAGGGGATTGGGTGACGACAGGTGTTGAGCGGGAAAGGCGAACCCTCAAATCTCCCCAGCACCATATTAACGCCCCATGGCCTTTTGTGCCACTGTTGCCCTCTCTTTATTGCCGTCATACTTCTTCAGCTTTTTTTGATTGTAGTACGGCTAAAAGTTCCCATTCGCATTCAAATTACTCCCCTAATTTCTCAAGCCACATTTTCACTATAAATTTCTCGTTTTTTTACAATATCAATGTAATCAATGTTGGAATCAATTTTCTTGAAAATACATGTATTTTATTTTACAGTTATGAGGATGGATAAATCTAATTTTATAATTTTCTATAGGAGATATATTTAGCATAAAAATAAGGATTATGAGAATGTTGATGCCCAATGTACAGCAAATTTGAGGCTTTTATACTTACTAAAAACTATTACTAAAAAAATTACTAAAAAATGCCAACGCCCAGACAGTTTGGTTTACTTTGTTGGTTAAGAGACATTGCCAAAAAGCTAAACAATGCATTCAATTTCTTGCATTGTTTTCGATTGCATTTGGTAAATTAGGCAAAATAGTGCAAATCACAAAAAAGCAGATTATCAAAAACGTAAAGCGCTTGAACAGAGGATTATAATCGCAAACTTGTTCTAGCTTTGTTCATTTTTAATCTGCAAATACATTGATTAAAATGTGTTGGTTAAGTGGAGGGTACCATAAGGCGGCGGGAGCAGGTTTTGCGGTCGAGGTGGTCTCTCAGAGATCTCGGCGTTCGGAAGGAGCGGCCGCAATTGGCGCAATCTGTTCGACCTCTCAATGCCGCCGTTCTCTCTGCCTCAAACAGACGCCGAATAGGCTACGAAGTTGAGAAGAGGCAAGAACAGAAAGTCGGCGAGCACAAGCGGTGCGACTTTGCAGATGATAGCGCAAAGCTTGTATGATGCTGGTGGAGTAGGGGCAATTGGGGCAGCTAAGCCTGCGGCGAATCCCACTTAGCGAAGTCACATGGTTTGCTGGAATTCCCAGCTCAAGCAGACTGCTCCGACGCTAAAGACTGATTCTTAGACAAACATTGATAAAGGCTGAAAGGTTGTGCCTTGTTGAAGATTGCACAGCCAGCGCCGTTGGAGTTGAGGTGGTGCCGTATTCCGACCGCATTTTTGGCGATATAGGGGCAGGATGGACAAGCCAAAGAAACTTTCGTGTGATTCGCTGATGAGAGACCGAGCCCGCAGCGCGTCTGAGCATGCCTTCGCATTTGGGTTCTGCCGAAACTTTTGCCGCAAGCGTCGCAGCAATAGAGCTCCTTCGTAGAGCTCCAGCTGTCTGGGGGAGAAAGGCCGCGCCCACAGCGCGTGAGTGCATGATAGTTCAGGCCCGTTCTGGTAAAGCCCCTGCCGCAATTGTCGCATGAGCTCTGCTCCATCCCACTTTCCAGTCCGCGGCCGCAACTTGAGTTCTTTTTGTGATAACGCCAGCTACTAGGGGCGTAAAAGTTGTTGCAGGTGGGGCAGTGCCGGCCTCGGGGTCTGCTTCCGATAGAGTGCTGGAGGAAGGCATGGAGACGAGCGGCAGAGAGGAGGCTCGGCTCCGCGCCACAAATCTTGCACACCAGACGACGGCCTGTGCAGGAGATGTGGATTGAATCGGCAGTGCGGCAGCGGGCGAAGAACAAATGGCAAGAGTTCGGTTTTTTATTTTTATGCTGGGACAGATGGTCTTGGTTGGGCGTGGAGTAGGGACAAGTATCGCAGCGGAAAGACAGTTTTAAGCGCTTCCTGTTCTGCTGTAGATCAAGGCTGCGAGGGGATTGAGTTTTTCGCTTCGGCGGGCAAGAGTATTTGTGGAGACGAAGGTGGCCAAGGGAACATAGAAATCGGAGACAGCGGTGACATTGGTAATTTTTCATTATCACTATTCCTAAGGCGGAAAACAATTTTGCTGAGCGTGCTGAGATGAGCCAGTTTTTAATGTTTTTAAATGTTTTTTTAGCCAGATGTTATCTAAATTACACATTTTTTAAGTTTGCCTAAATTGAGGATCTTTTTTAAAACCCCGTGTTTTTGTTTTTTGAAACTTTTGAAACTCTTCCAATTTATTGCAAGCATGCACAAATGAGCTCGTTAACAACAACTCCAAACTTTTTTATGACTTCATTTCAAACAAACGCACTCATTTATTGGTTGATATACACCGAAGAAGAGCATTATTTCAGTCACTCACGGGAGAAATAGAAAAGCATGAATGGTGTTGTGAATGAAGTGAGAAAGACGTGATGCCTGAAAGGTATAGGATGATTCAAGGCAGCCAGAAAGAGCGAACGGCCCACCACTTCTCCCCACCAAACAACTCATCCTGGCCCCAAACAGTGTAATAAATTGCACATTTGTTCTAGCTCTGTTCATTAATGGCCTGCAAATGAGCAGAGATGGATATGAGATGGAGAAGCGCGAGTGAACCAGGAGGCGTTTGGAGCAGCTTCTGCGATCGAGGTGATCTCGAAGATTTCTCGGCCGTGGGAAGTGGCGCCCGCAATGCTCGCACTCAGTCCGCCCGCCCAACGCCGCAGTTCTCGCCGCCTCCAATGTCACAAAAACCCCGAAATAGCCCCAGCAGCACAGGTGAGAAGCTCATTCAACCGACATATAGCGAGCACAGGCGGATCGACGACGCAGATGAACCCATATGGTGGTGCTCTTTATAGTTCTGTATGGGCACCGTGGACAGCTGAAAGTTGTCCCTGGCCCTTTGGTGGATTTCAGCTCATCTTTGACCAGGCCCAATTCCATTTGCAGCTCCTTTCTCTGGAATTGCTCGTCATCGTTGGAAGAAATATGAAAAACTATCATCTAGCCAGTTGACCTTTTGCCAAAGAGTACATGCGGACGGAGCATTCCGAAGATGGCTGCGCATGTCGCTCATGAAGTTGGTGAAATAGGGACAATTGGGACAGCTGAGCTGACTGCGGCGCGAAGTGAGCTCTGCTGCAGGAATTCCCAGCTCAACGTGAAGACTCCGACGCTTCAAAGCAAGTACTAAATTAAGCTTCAATGAAAGCTGAAACGCCAATGCCTTTTTTAGTAGCGCACAGCCAGTGCCGTTGGTGTTGAGATGAACGCGCATGTTGGTGCTACTTTTGGTAGTGTATGGGCAGTGTGGGCAGTTGAGGCTAGCCCCAACCCCGTTGACCGAGCGTGGATCATCCTTTATCAGGCCTAGTTCCGTTCGCAATTTTTTTCTCTGAAAGAAGATTCATTAGAAGGAAATGAAGAAAAAATAAACTCTGGGCAAAGCTGAAAAGTAAATGCCTGGTTGGATATCGCACAGCCGGCGCCGTCGGTGTTGAGGTGATGGCGTAGGCCGACAGGTTTCTTGGCGACGTAGGGGCAGGATGGACAGGCCAACGAAACTTTTGGCCGAGCTATTGTGGGAGGTAGAGTGAGCCCGCAGTGCGTTTGAGCATGTCTTCGCAGGCGAACTCTACTGCAGTTCCTGCCGCAGTTGTCGCAGTAGTAGATCTCTTTCTTCCAGCTTTGGACTGACGGTTGAAGGCCGAGGCCGCAGCGAGTAAGTGCATGCTGGCGAAGTCCGGCTCTGTCAAAGCCCTTGCCGCAAGTGTCACAGTAATAGGACTTTTCCATGGGGCTGTGCTTCGAGAAAGCGAGGCCGCAGCGAGTGAGTGCATGTTTGCGAAGAAGAGATTTGCTGAACTCTTTGCCACAGTTATCGCAGATGCAAGGTTCGTTTTGGGAGCTCTTAGAGAGCGGTGGAAGGCCAAGACCGCAGCGCGTGAGTGCGTGCCACTGGAGATTGGCCCTGGAGAAGCTCCTGCCGCAGTTGTCGCAGATGCCGTCCTCCGCCCCGCTGCTTTTCATTTGCCAGGGCGAGAGGCCGCGAGCGCAGCGACTCTCTCTTTTGTGGTGGGCCAGAGATGAAGTGTCGTAAAATTTGCCACAGTTGGGGCAGGTCCCACCCTTCGGCTTCACGCCCAGGCCGTGCTGGAAGGCATGGAAGCGGGCGCCAGAAATATGCTCCAACTCAAAGCCGCAAATCTTGCATTTCAGACGGCGGCCTGAGCAGAGAAATTCTATGGCCTCTGCTTCTTTGCACCGCTCCACCGAGGCCTGGCAAGAGGCTGGGCTCTTGGCAGAGTGACGGCTGAGCTGATCCTTCCAGCTGGTGGAGAAGGGGCAGGTGGGGCAGTGATGGCGCTTTTCGCCTGCGGACTCAGACTCTGGTGTCCATTCCAGTCTGCTTTGAGTGGATTGCGGCAGTGGGGATTTAGGGGAACAGTACTTTTGGTGAGTCAGAAGCACAGCCATAGAGCGTCGGCATCCGCCGCATCGATTGCACTTGAATTGTTTCATCAGATTGCAGCAGTTCGAATAGAGGTTTGATTTTTGAATGGAGGAAGCAAAGCAGTTGAACTGGCGTTTGTGTAACAAATCTTCCGGAACTGTGTAAACTGATGTAAATTTAACACCTGGTTTTTAAGTCCTGTTGGGGTAAAGGCTATTATTAAGTTACATAATATTTGGCTGGCGCAAGGGAGCGTGCGACTGTTGGCGCCCAGTCCCTCTTTTTGACCCAAGTGTATGTTTTAGGGGTTGTTCAGTATTTCAAAAGTTAAACTGCTAAATCTTAATTTTATAAGGCTCTTACCCCTCACAGAAAAGTTCAATCCATATGATTTTATCGCATTAGAAAGAGCTGCGTTTCATTGTCCAGAACCTGTGAGAAACAGCCAAAATGTTGCAGAGCTTTTGAGAAAATTCCTTGAAAAAATTTGCCCGAACTCCTAATTCTACTACTGTTTATGCTCCGGTTCCGGTCCATCTCATCAATGGACAGTAGTAAGTTTTCAATCGGCTTAAAATAAAGGCTTGACTCAACCATGTCCAACAGCAATTTTGTGCAAAGAAAATATAGCTTGATTATGATGAGAAAACCTGTAGTTGGGTTTTCAAGTGGCTTGGGTACTTAGTCAGATCCGTTTTGCTTTTTTTATCTTAAAAGTGGGTAAAATATCTGGTATCTTCGGCAAGCCAAAATTAAAACTATTTTCTCCCAAAAATTCCCTTGGTCCGAGTTTGAGAGGCGTTTTTTGTGAGGAGCAAGAATGGGAGACCCATGGATTGTTTTAACCCCCCTTTTTTATGATGAGAATCAAAAGTACAATATGTGGGAAGTAAAATTCGTAAATATACTTGGTGTCAAAACTCAATATCCAGGTCAGGACAGCTCTGCATAATAAGAGGTTGCAAATTTTCAGTTTTTGGTGATTTTTCTCGTAAAACTGAAATTCCAGACTCATTTCTTTCCCAAAAGTACTCAAATTGGGTATGGATCGATCGATATTTTTTACCAAACATTTTCAAATTTTATATAAAAACCTAATCAATGCCATAATTTGAAAAATTGAGATTTCCAAAAAACATCGATTTTCCTCAAAATGTTCGGTCTAATGGTGCGAATTAAACTTCGTCATCGAATTTCTCGTGAAATTTTGGTCTAGAAACTGCTTTTTGAATTGCCTCTTAGGGGTGGCCAGATGAGCTTTAGACCCAAACAGGACGAGCACCAAAGATATGCCCTATGTTATAACATAGGGCAATTTAGCAGATCAAAAATTTTGCTGCTAAAAAACTTCCTGCTCTTTAGCAAAACTAATGCTCAATTTCCTTTTGTGAGCTTATGACCCAATGCCTTATGCAGGTATTTAGCAAAAAATTGTCTGGGTTTTAGTTTATAGACATGCAAAATTGTCCAAAGTGTGCAGACAGGTAAAGAATTCGCCCTATGCTATAACATGGAAATTAAATGTTATTTTTTTGAAATTAAATGTTTCAATGTTTTTTGCTCAAAATGGCCTCAAATGAGGATAAATAACAAGAAATCAGATTTCAAAAAAATAAAAAATTGGGCACAAAAATGTAAAGAATTCGCCCTATGCTATAACATGGGGTAAAACTGACCAAAAAAAGGTGGTCTTGAATTTTGATTCAGATGGCCTAAATCGATGCTCTGGACTCAAATACACTTGAAAATATCATTTTTGTGCCCAATTTTTTATTTATTTGAAATCTGATTTCTTGTTATTTATCCTCATTTGAGGCCATTTTGAGCAAAAAACATTGAAACATTTAATTTCAAAAAAATAACATTTAATTTCCATGTTATAGCATAGGGCGAATTCTTTACCTGTCTGCACACTTTGGACAATTTTGCATGTCTATAAACTAAAACCCAGCAAATTTTTTGCTAAATACCTGCATAAAGCATTGGGTCATAAGCTCACAAAAGGAAATTGAGCATTACTGTTTTGCTAAAGAGCAGGAAGTTTTTTAGCATCAACATTTTTAATCTGCTAAATTGCCCTATGTTATAACATAGGACATATCTTTGGTGCTCGTCATGTTTGGGTCTAAAGCTCATCTGGGCCACCGCTAAGAGGCAATTCAAAAAGCAGTTTCTAGACCAAAATTTCACGAGAAATTCGATGACGAAGTTTAATTCGCACCATTAGACCAAAAATTTTGAGGAAAATTGATGTTTTTTGAAAATCTCAATTTTTCAAATTATGTTATTGATTAGGTTTTTAGATAAAATTTGAAAATTTTTGGTAAAAAATATAAAAACTATTAGTGCACCCGTGTCCAGCTAATGTAGACAAATCGATCCATACCCAATTTGAGTACTTTTGGGAAAGAAATGAGTCTGGAATTTCAGTTTTACGAGAAAAATCACCAAAAACTGAAAATTTGCGACCTCTAATTATGCAGAGCTGTCCTGACCTGGATATTATGTTTTGACACCAAATATATTTACAAATTTTACTTCCCACATATTGTAATTTTGATTCCCATCATGAAAAAGGTGGGTCAAAAAATCCATGGGCCTCGGCCCTAGGGTAATTCGTGATCTTCTCACAAAACACGTCTTAAACTCAAAGAAATATAACTGGTACCATCGGCAAGCCAAATGTGGGTTTCTTTTCTCCAAATTTTGTAATTGCCTCGAGCAAAAAGTCAAGGAAATACATCTACTACTAGTGGAATCTGCTGCTTGGACAGTTGCATTTTGTTTTTGGCGCGCAGTTGAGTGTCTCTTTCCATGCGCGCCCAAAAACAAAATGCAGATGACGCAGCAGATTCCACTAGTAGTAGATGTATTTCCTTGACTTTTTGCTCGAGGCAATTACAAAATTTGGAGAAAAGAGACCCACATTTGGAGGCATGTCCCGCCCCCCTATAGGGGGGGATAGAACCTGATTCGCTCCCCCCCTATGAGGGGGGATAGAACCAGGTTCGCTCCCCCCCTATGAGGGGGGATAGAACCAGGTTCGTGGGATAGTGGGTGGAGTTGATTGCAGTGTAGAGATTATTTCACAATCGACTACTGTCAAGTGACATTCCTCAGATGTATGGCTACCAGAGCATCCTCGGCAGGGAGAGACAAGCTCACATCTTCCAGTCAATCTTCACTTGCTTCCATATCCCAGCCAAGTGCTGTTCGACTCCGAGTTTTGTTTGCGGTTCTCCTCTACCCAGAGGCCTCACGTTCCAGATTTTAAATGTTTTCAGTCAAAATATAGCCCAATCAAATCTCTGAGAATGGATCGTTCAGGTTTTCTGGGGGTTTTGGCAGAGTGGTGTGGTGGTGGGCCATTCGAAGCAGTTTTAAATCATTTTCCAAGCTTAATTTCCAAGAAAAACTAGATTTTACTACTTCATCACCCACAGCAACCTTCCCGACCTGAACAGGTAAACCACCACCATCATATGTAGTTCTTATCTCTGCAGACATTTCAGCCACGTTGCGGAGCAGTTGAATTCAAGAATTGCCCCTCTCCGCAGAATCCTTCCCTATACGACATCTACACATTTTCATTGCATGTTGCAACTGTATTTCACATTGCAGAATGTCACTCGACAGTAGACGATTGTGAAAAAGTCTCTACAATCCACAATCAATTCCACTTACTTCCATGAACCTGGTTCTATCCCCCCTCATAGGGGGGGAGCGAACCTGGTTCTATCCCCCCCTATAGGGGGGGGGGAGCGAATCAGGTTCTATCCCCCCCTATAGGGGGGCGGTACATTCCTGCACATTTGGCTTGCCGATGGTACCAGTTATTTCTTCCACTTTTAATATAGCATAAAATGTATAAATACAATTTTATATTATTTTATAATATATGAAAAAAAATAAACTCATTAAAAAATATAGCAAATACAAAAGAATCGAAAATAAATTAAGATATTTTTGACCGCGGAGCAGCCCGAAGGGCCGCTCCGCGGTCTATAGAGGTTACTAAACTTTTGTCCTGATATCCTAGGGCGCGACAGCGCCCTAGTTATGAATGGGTGATCGAGTTTTTGGGTGGTTGCATGTCACGAGGTTCAGCGCCTTGGATATTGGATGAAACCATGGACATATATACATCAATCGAAAGCTCTCAATGAGATCTAGATGACGAAAATCGTGAAATTTTGATTTAGGCCTCTGAATTTTAATAAATAACTAAAATATGAACTGAAATATATAAAAAAGGGAAACTGCGCAGATTTTTATAAACTGATGCTCAGGTTAGCTTCAATGCAAAGGGAAACTGCGCAGATTTTTATGATTTGATGCTCAGGTTAGCTTCAATGCAATAGATCTTAATTCCTAGGGCGCGACAGATCTTAAATTCCAAAATCTTAATTCCAAGCGATGGATTTATCCCAATGACTGTTTGAAGCCTTGTTCATGTGGCAAGTAAATATGTCTTCCACATGGCCAAGACCTAGACAAGACTAAAATGCTACAGCATGAGCTGCTTATGAATTGTCAATCATAAAAAAGAAATAGACAAGGTGTGACAAAATCGTGATAAATTTCGATTTAACCATTTTGAGTCAAAGTTTTAACAGGTTCATCTACGAAATCCACTGAGCATTCATAAGCAGGCGGCAATTTTGGCACAAAGAGGACAAAAATTAGTGAATTGTGGTGTTATACAGCAGGAACTTAGCCAGATTCTCTTTCATAGTCACAGGAAGGGAAGAGCCGCAGAGCGGAAACAGGTTAGGGCATCTCGGGGAAAATATACAGACAGAACCCGGCCTGCCTCATTGACATAGGCCGACGAAACCGGCTTGGGAAACGTCACAGCGCACCCGCGGGGCGGCCAGGAAGGGCAGTAGTGATCACACCATCAGCTAGACAGGCAGAGGAACGGGGCCTCGGATCTAAGCTACAAGCAGTACGACTACGGGGGCCGGGGAAAATCTTTAGAGCCAGCTCGGTGACGAATTCTGGGTTGGCGCCGCAGATCGGAACCACCCCACCGCACGAGAACTCGATCGAGTACGCGATGTTTGATGGGCATCAGTACTCCGGAGTGGAAGTCGAAGCGATGACAGGGATGGTTCATGCTCGAAACGTACTCTCGACCTCCGGTCTTGAGTTCGCGAACGGAGTCTTCGTCTCCACTCCCTAACTCGTCGTCGTGTACTTGTTCCCCATGGAGTACAATGGGAGATCCAAGTGAGAAGGGCTCCCATGGCGATGACCGCCGAAGTGACTCCAATGACTCCGACGATCAGATCAGCGAGAGTCGAGCTGATACCGCTGACACTCGACCACGTGATGTTCGCGATGTCTCTGAGACCTCCGGCTATAGATCCGACTAGACCACCTGCAACCTGATCGCGCCGGGTGGTTCCTGGAGTCTTGTTGTCGAAGCTGAAGGAGGCAGAGCTGGTCCGCTCAGTAAGCTTGCCGATCTTTCTCTCCAATGCTGGTAAGCTGGACGAGTAAGCAACAAGCTCGGCGAACGGAGGCATCAGTCGCGAGTGGAACAGGACCGGAGTGTCGTACGTGATTTCAGGTCGGAATTGATGATTGCCCGGTGACTGGATGAGTGTGGCGAAGGAGCTGTGCGTGAAGTTCTTGAAAATAGCGCTGCCCCGTCCGTTACCAGAGGCTTCTACGGGTTGGAGTGGACGTACGTTGCTACAGTCGGTGACAGGGCTGTGACGAGTAAGATCTACTCCTCCGTTGTCAGGTAGGAAGAGAAGTTCTCCTGTCTTGAGCTTCACGGGAAGGAAGACGTAGCACGTCTGTTCTCCAGGCAGTTGATGATTCGTGTACACCTTCTCCACCTCCGCTTCTTGGCACTGAGCTATGTAGATGGCCGCTCCCCACATCTCTGCTGAGATGTCCTGGCAACCAGTGATGGCTCTGACTCCGTTAGTCAGGCTCAGTTGTACCATCTGCTTCAGCACCTGGTACTGGCGCTCCTCCAGCATGCACATTCGATGTTCGTCGTTTGATTCCACTCTCTCTATCAAGTCCACCAGCTCGTCCACTATGTAGTGGAGTTTCGCTTCCACTGGATTGTGTTGTTGGATCCAGCTTTCTATACGAACCAGCGTCTCGTGGACGGTCCCCTCCCGCACATCTTCGTCTACGTCTCGGTGAGATGTCGCTGTGGTGGACGGGCGCGAGGAGGAGGTCCTGGGTTGAAGTGTGCTTCCTTCCTTTGTGGGTGGACTCCAACCAGTGTTAGGATCGTCTTCTAGAAATGCGTCCTCACCATTGAGCCGAGACAGTCCCTTCACCTCTTTAGCGTCCTTGAAGAGCTCGTCAGTCAGCCTCTCCCATCTCTCCCACTTCTTCCAGTTTTCCCTTTCTTCTGCCGTGGGGGGCGCTTCTTCCCTCTTGTCCCGCCTCGAGGAGTGGTTCTGGGACCATCGGTCGTTGTCGCTGCCTTCCTTGGTATAGTTGATGTACAACGCTCCTCCCTCGTGCGAAAGCAGCGTTCCGGGCGGGAGACATCCCAGATTCGGTTTGGTGTACGGAAAGTCCTTCTCAGGAGGATAGGTGGAGAAGGTCGCGGAGAGCTGAGGGAGGCGCACTTGAGAACCCATCACTTCACCTTCGAAACTTCTGAAGTGGCGGAAGGGACAGTGTCTGAGGATGGGTGTGTCATTCCAAACGATGGTGTACTGGGGCTGCACACAGCTCTCCTCTCCGACGTGACACCCTTTGAGAGACCCAAGGTCCGAAGTGAGAGCCTGGTGTCCAGCATACACCGTCCCCTCAAGAAGGTACAGGTTGGCCATCTGGTAGACATGGGTGTCGGAACAGCGATGCCACTCCCGAGACTGTGATCGGTTGGTGGTCCAGAGGGAGTCGTCCAGTTGAACTAACTTTGACCCTCTAAACTCCTGCTCCATCCATGCATGATTACACTCGTCAGCGGGGACACTCATCCTCTTGATCGATCTGCCGGGTTCCCTCTTGAGGGAGGGGAGTGGTTCGTCCCTCTGCGCGTTGATGGTCAGTATCTCCAGGATGCATTGAGCTGCTGGGACGCTAGGTCCTTCTGCGGTGGGAAGCCATAAGTCCACCTCGTGATGCGATCTTTTGGCTGGTTGTTCATACACTGAGCAGTCTCTGGATCGTTCTGGGAGAAGGAAGGGTCTGCCACCTCCGTTGGGCCGATAGCACAGTTGGAACTTCATGCCCGTTGGTAATGACCTTTGGACTAGCCGAGAAGCGGACGAGGTTGGGTGGGTCGGCTGCGTGGTAGCTGGAGTAACCAAGCACATCGCCATGAGCATCATAGTTATGGTGCTTCCTCCTGGTCTCCTCATCACTACCCTCGTTTCTGGAGTTCGGCGTTCCGTTCGAGGAGTGGACCTCTTCCTGTTTTCCCGAGGTCCCATGGTCTCTCGCATCCGGATGTACCGTCTCTTTGCCAATTCCTTCCGTCGGGCTTGCTGACTCTCGGACATCCTTTGCCAGTATTCTTCCGGTGGGACGAGGTGGAACTCGTAGTGCCAGTGTTCCGGAGTGAGTTGTCCCTCGACAGCTCGTAACCGACCTTGTGAACGAGGATCCACGGCCAGTCTCTGTCTCCAAACTTCCTCGACCAGGGTCCTCATCTGAAGCGTGTACCCCTTCGCCTTCATTCCGTTCTCGTCGAACAGCTCCAAGACAAAGGGGAGGTCCATCTGACTCAGTACATGGGCGAGTTGGTCAATGTCTGTTTTCTCCGCTGGCACTGTCTCTCTACAAGGGTAGAGAGGGCGTGGGGTCCAACGGAGCCTCAGGTGCCTCAGATCTGGCGGTGGGAGTCCTGGAAGCGTTCCTTCCCCTAGTAGGCTCTCCTCCATGGGAGTTACCACCAACAGGGAGCGCCAAGCAGCTCGATCCATTAAGAGATGAGTGACCCGTGTTAGCCTCGACAGGATGAACAGTCGCTCCTTTGCCTCCGTTTCTAGGCCATGAAGGTCTAGCAGCGTGAGGTGCGTCATCATCGGGAAGCGCAACAGCCTCCTCGGTGGTGTCAGCAGTTCCTCCGCGGAGGCGCACCCCACATACTGCACCTGGGTAACTGTCGTCGGTAGATCTTTGATATCCGCTGTAGTGGCCACGTCGAGCTTTGGCGCAAGAGCACTCAGCCCCACGAACGGGCCAACTATCCTCAGCCGTTTGAGCTCCGTCAACGGAATCGACCCCATGGGTACGTCCCAGGAAGGTACCTCGGTTCCCCGAGTCTGTATGTCCAGTATAGCCAGTCCCGCCGGGAGCATGTCCCAGACTCCTACCCACCGTTTCCCAGCTTCCTCCTTGGGTCCAGCCGATGTGAGTCGCGGCAGAGAAAGGCACTTGAGGTTTGGAGTGAGCCTACTCAGATCAGGCATCCGGATTGTTGCTTGTCGATTGAAAGTTAAGTTCCTCAGCTGAGGTAGTGGTTGGTTCCAATGGATCTCCACTACATCCTTCTTCATCGTCTCCAAACTGAGGTGAAGAGCTCGGAGCCAGGGTAGTCGAGATAAAGCCGCCCAGTCCTTGGTGTCGAAATAGGCATGGCCGTAGATGGTCAGCCTCCTGAGCTCGGGAGCTCGCTTCACCACGTCCGTCACGGAGATGCCTGATCCGATGGACATCCATCTCACGTTTGGTTTGGTGAGGTGCCCCAAGGTCCCTCTCCACACTGCCACTCCCTCTATCCCAGGTGGCAGCACGTTCCAAATGGTGGGTGAGATGACTTGGAGTTTCAAGACTCTAAGTCTTGTACTCTGCTGTAGACACTGCATAAATGTCTGATGGTAGACATTAATGGTGAAGTAGTCGGCTTCGGCTCTCTTATAGCCCTTGAGTGTCCTCATCTGCTTCACTCGTGGGAGAGGGGTGACGTAGTTGTGCTCCAGGGGTGGATGGAGATGCGCCAAGGGAAGCATAGCTTCGAGGGTCCCAACTTGGAGTACTCTGCTCATGGGCAAGTGGCCCTCCTCCCTTCCCCGTCTCGGCATATAGTACTCTATGGCCTCGCTCTCCAGGAGGTCACAGACGTATGGTGTCCTCCATGGCATCTTCCTCCTTTGCGGTGGTTTTGGCTGGACTGCTCTCTCCTCCGTCAGGATCTCGGACTCCGCAGTGGTTCCTTCCTTCGCCTCCTCCGGGACTGGTTCCGGAAGGATTACCGTTGGCAGCTCTCCTATCGCCTCTCCCAAGTTCAGTTCCTGGATCGTCCGGCCCAGATCATCATCGCTCATGAGATCGGCAATCAAGAAGTCCGTCTCAATCTTGCTCCAGTCTACTCCCATCATGAGCATGCTTGATGAGGATCCTGTCGCGGTGTCATCTTGAAACATGTCCTCAGGTCCACCATGATCGAAGAACGAGCGAGGCATGCAGTTCCCTCCGATGCTTCCTCGTCCCAGCTGTTCCCTAGTCCTTACTAGCTCGGCCCAGACGAAACGGTGTAAGGGCTCATAGATCTCCTCGTCGAGTTGGTACTGGCATCGATTCAAGTCTCGTTCCAGAACCATCATCTTCTCCCTCGACGCCCCGTGGTTGGCGAGGGGATCAGCTCGGTTGTCCAAGATCTCTCTCAGCCGTCGGCGAGTGAGGAAAGCTACCATCATACATCTCGAGGCTTGAACAGTGTCTCTTCCGCAGGTCCTGGTCCGTCACTTTCCTCGTCCTTCCTTGTGCCCTCTGTTCCCTCAGCAATACGTAACTGAACGAGTAACCAGACGTATTGCTCGAGCATGGGGCGTGGATGGAATGGCGCTAGGCTCTGCTGTGCCTGGGTTTTCCTGAGAAAATGACAATCGACGCAAGTAACAAAACCTAGTGAGATTTTCTCAGGGCAAAATTTGCCTATATCGGCATGGATATGGCTTCAAAGAAGGTGGCTTTAGAATTTGCGCCACGCTTTTCAGCAGCCATGGCTAGCCGAGCTGTGGATTCCTTTGTGAAGAAACTTGAAATAAATTTGAATGCTTCGCCCGTTTTTCTGTCGGATAGAGGCTCAGATTTTTTACGTCAACATTCAAAAGCCATCTCCGCCAGCTGGGATTCACTCAGTACCAGAGCAACAGTCTCAGCTCTTCCCATGTTGCTGCAGTGGAACGGGTCATTGGTGAGTCTTTTTCTTTCCCCCACCACTCTAGCAGGCTGGCAGGCTAGTGAATGAATTGGTGATGAATAGGTACTCTGAGAAGTCTGGCCAGCCGAATTCGCACAGCACCCAAATCCGCCACCAGGGAGGAGCGAAAGCTCACGCTGCCCGAGGCACTGCGCCAGGCCGTGGTCATCTACAATGCATCGCCGGGCAGCTCATCCTTTATACCGAACAGAGTGGCAGCCTCTGAAAGCGAATGGGCAGCCATGCAGCAGAGACAGCATGAGCGACACCTGGCAGAGGAGGCCTCCTTCTACCGCAAAACTGGACGCATTCCTGGCCTACCGCGTCTAAAGATTGGCCAACTGGTTCGCAGGCAGCTGGGAGCAGTCTACTACGATAGCGAAAAATCCGAGGCCCATCGCTTCAGCAAAGCAAATGAAAAACCCACCTTTTCTACCAGCATATTCCGAATTCACAGTATTCACCCCTCCCAACCCATCCCCTCCTACGGTCTGGAGACACTGGACGGGCGAAGGCTATCAGAGACCTTTACCTTCTCTCAGTTGCTCCCAGTTTCAAAGGATTCGCTGCAATCATGATGCGTATCCAATCGAAACCATTTTATCTTCACGTTATACTCACCAGAACAGAGCGGAATAGAGATGATGATGAAGTTTGTAACTATGTTCATTACATTGGACGAAAACTGCAGCTAAGTGGAAGTAAGTTCAATTTGTCCTGAAAATGTTCACTTATACTAGCATGAGCTGCGGCAATACACAGGCGGATGGGCGGTTGCGTTGAAGAATTGCACCTACCCAGTTCGAGCGGGATGGAAAAGCTTCTTTCCCAACACACTGAATGACTGCTCAACTGTTCGCGTCTACTGTGATGCGATAGAGTACGGAATAGGCGGGACGCAGCCTTGGCTGACTGCGCTTCCGATGTGGGGCACCAAGAGCCCCAAGACCAGCCCTCAACCCTCTGCCCTGTCACTTAATCCTGTCTCTACTGATGTCTACTATCCCCTGCGTAGCACAGAAATTGACACTATGGAGTTTGCTTTTGTTACAGAGGCTAATAATATGGTAGCCTTGGATCGATATGGGTCAGTGACTATGATACTTCATTTCGCTCAAACACTCTAATAAACTTTTGACCGAAAAAATGTTTCCACTCTTTCATTCTTCCATTCAACTGCTGCCCGCCTTCAAAGCCCGGGCAGAAAGCGCAGAGCACCAAAAGCCTCTTCCGCCCAACTTTCCTGGCCCTGCTCCCTCCGACCGGCTCACCGGAGCTTCGCCCAGCCTGCCTAGTGCAGTTGGCTCTGGCATAGGCTCCATTTTCGAACCAGAACCCGGCCCACCTGCTCAACTGGTCATCATGGCAGCACGGCGGCGCCGTGGGGCTCCTGCCAAGAAGCGAAAGGCTCCTGCTCGCCGGAAGAAGCCTGTCAAGCGCAGGCCGCAAACTCAGCGCCGCAAATGCCCGGCCGCAAAACGGAAATCTAGTGGACCTAGACGCCAATGCAAAACTATAGTAATCTTTAAATGAGTACTAAATGAGGTTGAAATGATATGG
>JASANA010011065.1:0-38204 GCA_030248095.1 Ptycholaimellus sp. GST1_10 | reverse complement strand
AGTGCAGCTCTTCACTAGGTCCAGCCCACTAGCAGCAGAGGAAAGGCAGACTAGCCTTGCGGAAGGAGAGGGAGTCGCACTTGCCGAAGCCGCCCTCTGCCAGCTCCTCCGGCGTCCCGTCCGCATTCAGCATCCCAGAGCGCCTGTCAACCAATCTGGATGGCCCCCAGTCCACAGGCTGCAGAGTCTTTGTTAAAAGTTTTGCCCTGTGACAGGTAGGGGACGAATTTGGGGCCGGTATCGTGGTATCTGTTCTGTAAGAGGCACAGAAAGGACAGGTTAACCAAGTGGATGGCACATTTTGAGCTCTTCTCTAGCCACAAAAACAGAACTTTGTCCAACTTTCCCCAGAGAGCCATTCCCAGAGTCCCCCCAGGCTGCAGCCTCACCGGATGCACTCGCAGCGGGCGCAGAGGGTCTCCAGGTTCGCGCTGCACTCGAAACGGTAGTCCACGCGGCGGCCGTGCTTCCGCATGCTCCGCGCGCACTCCCGCTGGCACCAGCCCGCCATCGAGGACAGGCAGGCACCGCCCAGGCCACTGCTGCCCTCAAAATGGCCGCTGGCTTGTTTTGTTTTGACGCCTTTTCCGACAGCCTGCACGCAACAGGGTAAAGGCAAGCAGTTGGAGTTGGGCAAGGGAAAATGCATGTGCTGGAAAAAGGAGAAACGTAGGCATCATAGGCGATGCGCTACGTAAAACCAGCAGTAACACAGATTGTCACGAAAATGCAGGTTTAAAGCATGTGAGTGAGCCACAGATGGTAGAGTCACTGAGTCCATTCCAAGCAGCCATCACTCGGTTATTTAAATGCTTCATCCTTTGAAAGTGAAAGTGGGCATTTTAGGGAAGCAAAATTAGATTAACAGAGGATTTTTGGGTGTTTTAGAGAGTTGTCTCCCATTATTCCATCAAGCTTTCCGCAGTTTGTGGAAGTGAAAATTTTTAGGGAAACAAATATAGATTGAAAGACGATTTTTGGGTGTTTTAGAGAGTTGTTTGGTTAAATTTGTCAAAGCTTATTGAGAAACAGCTATTTTTTTAGTAATTTTTTCAACGATTAATCGCAAAAAAATTGGGATTTCCAGCCTTTGCACGCCTTTTGCAACTTTCTCCAGCCACCGAATAGCCAGTGTCACACAAGAGATCTTGAAAAAGACTGACGAGGACCGCTTCCATTTTCCCTAATTCATGACAATTTGTTTAGAAAATCAATAAATAAATAGTGACAATAGCAGCTGGAGCTTACCTGCTCTGCTAGTACGCTGACGGGGATGAGGATGAGGAGGATGGGCAGAGACCGCATGACCAGAGCCTCCACCTGGACTACCTTCAAAAGGGCACTGAGGGAACAGGCTCAGAAGGGCATTAGCATCACAGCACACTGCTTTGGCTTCAACCTACCATCTGAGTCACAGCAGCCCCATCCGCTTTCCTCAACCCCAGCCCACCCTTAGTACATTTTGCCCACCTCGGTGCCTACACCTCCTATTTAGAGTCTTGGATGATGGAAACCATCATTTACTCTAATTGAGATTTGGAGCTGGCTAGTGATTGACTGGCCTGGGCTGCGAAGGGAAAAAATGTCAAACAAATGGCTGGAATGAGATGCAATTGCGGCAGTGATTGAAATGAATACGGAGCGCCTGTAGAGTTCAAATGAACTTTGAAAAAGCCTAAAACAGGCCACCCAAAGAGGCAATGGAATGTGGCAGAAAAAGGGATGTATTGTGTGCCTTCTGCCCTTATCTAAAGCGCTGTCCTTGGCCACTTCCCTTCGCGCTCTCTGGTCCTGTTTGGCTTTGTCACACACTCTACAAACACTTCGCCTTGCCCATGCCTCAGCTAGCCACTGAGTCAAAAAATCGCAGCTCAAAAATTAAAAAGAAAGGAGACCCTGAAATGGGCTTGTTTTTTCTTCCACCCTGCCCGGGTGGTCAGGTCAAGCGGGCGTTGGAATATTAGCACCTATTTTTGGCATGTGTGCACGAGGCACCTCTGTATTTTGCTCTGCTGGTAGGAGGTCCTGAGCGGGATATATTTCAAGGCCGGGATCAGAAAATGTCAAGTATTTGGATCCAATGGGGGATGAGAATCACTGGGATTGACGGTTGCCCAACTCTGTTTTAGCCCAGGAACAGACGTTTTCGATGGAGTAGCGCCGTTTGGCCTCCTCGTTCAATATATCCGGGCACTCCTTCGTCTCAAAATGCATTCAATTATAAAAATTTTAATTTTAATTTTGTATTCAAGTTTTCAAGTTTCAGATATTTTCAAGTTTTATTCGCAAAAAATCTTGGTATAAGCGCTAAGCTTTATAATTGAAGGTTTCATAAGAAGAAAAACGTTGATGCTTTATGTTAACGCTATACTTCCTAACAAATGCTGCCTGAAACTATATTGACTTGTACTTTATTGCGGCATAATTTTTCAAATCAGCAAGATCAATGAACGATTCGCAGAAGATATGAAAAACAAACCTGAAAGAGCTCATCAACACAGTAGTAGCAGGGGCCCACAGGATCGTACTGCAGTGGTGCGTAGCCTAGGAAGATCAACACCCAGCATCAGAGCAGGCATTTGCAGTTTCCTTTTTAGGCCTATGAGAGAACTGAACAGGTTCCAGTTGTAGGCATGGCTTTGAGACCAAATGAACCCAACTACACCCTGATCGCTCCTTGCTGAGCGTTCGCTGATCAACCAAGCTCTAGTCCAATTCTATGATGTAAATGGGCGCACTAACTCCCGTCCGCATTGCAGATGGGGAGGATGACACCCTTGTTGGCGGCGTTCTTCTCCCGATACTCCCAGCAGTTGAACTGACGCGTTGCTGCACCCAATCATCTGCTTACCCGTCATGTAACCGAATTCCCCCTTCCGATATTCGTTGGTTTTGTTCAAGTTTAGCTAGTTCCCGTCACTCCCTTCCTATGGTGACCAAAATGGAACACTTAGCTCAATGAAAAGCATTTTCACTTAAACATATATAGCAAAACTGTAATCGGTTATTGAAAACAGTTTTGTCGGTTTAAAGCGGTTCAACTTGGCCGGTTATAGTTAAAGATTAGCGCTGTGGGCAGGGTTGCCGCATAAATCATGTAGTAGCTATGTAGCCCTCCTCCAAACTGGAGATTAACCAGTGAAGTAGTCCCCGAAGGAGAGGCAAGGCAAAGCCAGGAGAAGTAGGAGCGTGGACATCATTCTGTCGTTGTTTGAGTCCTGTTTTGTCCTTCCGCTGTTTAAATAGTGCCCTTCTAATAGTCTGTCTGCGGCAAAATTAGTTTTTTTGGCAGTGAACTTGTCTTCATTTTCTTCTGACTGGCTGAAAAATGGAAAGCGTTTGAAGCCTTCAGGTTATAAATCCAAATTGTACCACACAGCGGTTGCTAATTTGACCATCACTTTGTGCCTGTTTGAATCAAAACAAACCGAAAGAAAGAAACTTTGTTAAACGTGCATTAGTCATGAATAAACTGCGCTACTTACCGCTGCCCTGTTCGAACACAAAACTCTGCTGACAAGTTTTCTGTTGACAAATGCACTCAAAATAGCAGCACATTGAAAGCTAACAAAAAAGAATAGAACTATGCAGGAAAGAAGCATCAGAGCCGCCAGAGCCAGAAGAGGCTGAAGGCTGGTCGAACATGGCTCCACATTTGTTGACCCACACCTTAAGCATTTCTATGCTCTCCTCTCATCATCGAATTAGGGGTAAAAGCTTAAAAATAAATGACGACGTTTAAAGTTTGACGTCAAGGCGAAGCCTTAGACTCATTTTGACCTTTTCTTTGAGCCCATATCAATGGGCCTGCCTGAATTATACCCGTCATTGGGTATACTCCCTCCAAGTTTTAAGCAAGCTCACATTTTTTGCTAGTTCTTCAAGAATTGATGAAAAATTTTGAGAAGATATAGTGATGCTTGGATTACGTTTGTGTTGCGACGCCTTTCAAATTGGCCTGAATTCGTTCAGCCGATGACTGGTCATTCCAGAAAATTGATAGAAGTGATGCTGGTCGTGATCCTGTCAGCTCTTCTGGCCCTGAGCACTGCTGAGACTGGCTCTAGCAGCCACAAACATCAGCTGAGCCCAGGCAGCCGCGTCCTGGCCTGCTGGCTTACCCAGGTTACTCCCATCAACTTCATGCATGGCCTTTCACCAGTCCATCTTCAGCCTTGTATCATCCATCTGGGGTCAGAACGTTCCCGGACTTTTCTAAAAATAGCACTTTTTTTGAAAAATTGCCCTCAAAAATGCTAATTTTAGAAAAGTCCGGGAAAGTTCTGGAGGGCTCATCATCTATGGCAGTCTCTTAGCAAAGGCCAAGTGATCCGAATGGTCTATCGGATCGGGAATTGATTGTTGCAGGTGGAGGACAGGCGGGGCCTGACCTGGGAAGGCGGCCCCTTGGAGGACCTCGACTGCGCCGGCGTCGTCAACTGGGCCCAATGGCGGCGACAGGAGGAGGCCCAACGACTGCCTCCCTCCAGACCCTCCACAACCACCCAGCAGCCCAGACGCCCGCACTGCCCTCTCTGGGATCCAGCCGATTTCACCTGCGGCCTCCACCTCCTATACCAGCTCCACCCTACGCCTACTCCCGCGTAGCATTCGTGATTGGGGGGCAAGCGGTTCTGTAGAGTAGCCACTTGCTTGTAGCATTCAGAAGACAATTGTGAAGGATACCATGTGAAGCATGAAACCCAAAACAAGCAAAAACAAGACGCGCTTGGTAATCTAAGTTTCAAAATATGATTAACGGGGCCTGTGAATAATGTCAGGTAAGGGAGCTAGTCTCTGCCGCATCCTCGGCTAGCCATGGGCAGGACTGTGGCGAGACGGGACTTGCGCCCTGACTATTATGTGTCCAATGCAAAAAAATCAGAAATATTGGACATTTCTGCGAAGCAATTTCTAACATTTCTTACAATAACCACAAAAACCTACACCTGGATCGAAGAGAGGGGCTGGGCACTGACGGTTCGCTTTGCTCCCTCGCGCCAGCCCAATATTCGTCCAATCGTTCAGGCAATATTCATCTCTTCATCAATAGTTATGTCATATCATACTTGACCAGTAGTCGAGTTTTAATAAAAAATATAAAAAAGGAGGTAAAAATTTTTGTCCACCCTTCTTTCTCCGACATTTGACCTTCTCAGAAAAGCTATCTCATATGTCATATCTGCCGACTATCTATGTGCTTTAACTTCACTTGTGTCCTTGTCCATATAGCTTGACGAAACAAATGTAAAAATTGGTGCGGTACCCGACATAGAGAAGCAGACTGTAATAGCGATAGAAGCAACTATTTAAATTATCCGAAAAAGAGCCAATACTCTTTCTGGTTTGTATCTGCCCTTGGAGGAAGAGCAGAAGAAAGATCAGTGTCCGCAAATGCGGAAAGACTGAGCCAGGCTTCGTTTGAAGTGGGCCGCAAGAAGCGTCAGCGCCTCGTCCTCAAGTGGCGGAAAGATGTGCCCTTCTTCACAAACACCTCCCCCCGCAGCCCTCCCTTCCTTTTCCCCTCCATCCTTTGCACCTCCATCCCCTCCCCCTTTACCCCCACCCACTTCATCAGCACCCTCGCCACAAACAAAAGCGCCTCCCCCCAGGCGACGCCATGAAGAGCTTTCCGGCTTCCGCGCAGCTACACACACCAGCTCCCATGCTACGTAAACAGGGCGCGCCACCGGAACGGGACACACTTGGGACAGAAAAGACGACCCCCTAGGGGGAGGGGCCTAAAAACGCCTGGCGGCCCCCAGAGAGGTTAATGGGAATGAAGTGGGGCTGGGGGCTACTCTTGCCTCCCACGCAGCTCATCCGCCGTCTTCTCCAGCTCAAAGCGAGCGGGAAGCCCCCCTTCCCCCCTAGGAGGAGAGGCAGAGAGGACACAGCCTGGTCAAACATTTGCCACACCCCCCTCCAGGCCTACAAGACACCGCCAGCTCTTGAGATGACGATGCCTGGGAGGGTAGAGGGGGGAAGAAGAAGGTCGAAGTAGGAAACGGAGCCTAAGGGGACGGCGCCTCTAGGTGTCGTCTAAATGGAGTGTGTAGGTGACCGTGGCTGAAGAGGCCAGCCCCCCTCCCCTCAGCATACTTGCTATAAAGCCGGCCGCTGTGGCGGGGAGGGAGGCTTCAGTTTGGGTCTGGGAAGGATGAAGTGTCTGCTGGTGCTGCTGGCGATGGGCGTCTCTGGGGTGCCCACGAAGGACGGCCTGCTGCCCTTCGGCCTGCCCCAGCCCGCCTCCAAGGGGCTGACCACGGGCGACCTCAAGATCGCCTTCCTGGCCCCCCTCAGACACCTCAATCCGGAGAGCGGCCACTGCGAGGCTGTCTGCGAGGAGGGACTGGACCTTGCCGAGGTTTAAACGCCTCCGCTGCTATGGGGGGTGATTTATTCCCACCCCAGAATACAACCAGCTATAACTCCAGAGCTAACTATTGAGCAGGTCTGGAGCTATAGGTGATTGTATTCAGGGGTAGGAATAAATCGCCGCTACCATGGTGGGCGGTGGATTTATTCCTACCCCAGAATACAATCAACTATAACCCCGGAGCTAATATTGAGCTGGTCTGGAGCTATAGTTGATTGTATTCTGGGGTAGGAATGAATCACCTCCCCCATGGCAGCCATGCACTCCCAGTCTAGGTGGTAAGAGTTGGTGGGTTGCCAGGTGGCGGTGTTTGCGGCCAAGCGAGCGAACGAGGAGATCCTCAACGGCACCGGCGTGAGCATCGGGCTGCAGATCATGGACAGCTGTCCGGGCATGGCCAAGATCCTCACCAACCTCATGCTGCCGATGGCCGAGGAAGCCGAATGCCCACTCTCCAAGATCCAGTTCCGCCCCTCCTCTCGCACCGCCACCACCATCGGCATCGTGGGCCTGGACACTCCACAGCAGATCCAGGAGTACCGGGACTTCGCGATGCACTTCAACATCCCCGCCATCTCCTACCGGGCCGCCTCCACCACCCTGGAGGCCAAGGACAAGCTGCCCTTCCTCTTCAGGTCCACCCCATGCGACTCCAAGCTCTACGCGGCCATGGCCCGTCAGATCAACACCATGGCCCCCTCCGCACTGGGCGTGGTCGTCGAGGACTCCGACTACGGAAGACGCGGCAAGGACGTCATCTCCCGCGAGCTCACCGAGAAGGGCATCCTCAACGTCCGCTACGAGCTCATCCCCGCAGTGCCTGAGCAGGAGGACGTCATCAAGGTTCTCTTCTACTCCTACCCTCGACAACCATCCTCAAATGGGCTGGGCTTATAAAGGCGGTGAGCAATCTGGTGGCAGTACCGGGGGCCTCCCTGTTGGCCTTTGTGGTGTCGGACGGGATCACGGCCACCATCATGGACGGCCTTAGTGCCATGGACGGTGCCCTTCTGCGACCGATCATCGGACCTGGTGGGTTCGGCAACTACCTCAACATCTCCAACGCCAAGCGGTTCCCCCTCCTCTCCTCTGCTCTCCCTCTCCTACTCACCCCTCTCCCTCTGCTCCCTCCCTCACCCCCCTCAGGGCTGTCCAGGTTCGAGAACATGGTGGTGGTACGGCACACCCTGAACCCCATGCCCGGCTTCGACGGCTACTACCGCGGCCTCTGCGAGAAGGGCGGCAACACCCCCTGGTGGCACGAGAAGTGGGAGGCCCTGGGGGAGGCCCAGCTCTCCGAGCGACGCATCCAGTGTCACCAGGTCCATTTGCCTCCTCTTCCCTCCTCCCCTCATCCTCATCCTCACCCCCCTTGCCCACAGACGGTGCCTGAGAAGCCCCAGTTCCACTTCGCCGCCAACGCCATCTACTCCCTGGCGCACGCCCTGCGACGATTTGTGGTGACGAGTTGCTCGGCGGCAGAGAAGTCCGCCTGTGCCCAATATCTGGAGCAGTGCTGGGCCCGTGAGAGTTTGATCGGACACCTGCGCACTGTCAACTTCAACCCCATGGGCGCCGACGCCAACCAGAGGTCCTCACATCACCCTCCTCACATCAACCCTATGCCCATGTATATGACCTCGACAGGTTCACCTTCGACAGGAACCAGGATGTGGAGCCCAACTACGAGATGGTGCAGCTCAAGGTCCGCTCCTCCATCGTTCAGTGGGACGCGACCCTCTAGGCCCCTTTTGCTTTTGCTTTCTGTCAAGGCAACGCACCAAGACATGCCTGTGCCCAATCCCAGTCCCTCCTCCTTTTTTGTGTCCGCCCACGAGTAGAGTCACTTCGCCCATTGGATGACATATGCAAGGTAAGCTTTGAGCCAGCTCACGCCTCTGGTGATGCTGATCGTTTGGGTATGGCCTTTTAGAGCCAAGGATCCCTGGCCAAATGCACCATTGATACTCTCTCAATTCCTGCTTTCCTTTTGCCTGCTTTTCTAGCAGAAAAATCGTTCGACAACAACCGTTCGCAAACAAACAAACAAAGACATTATGCCCAAGCATCGAAGTAGCTGATTCCCTGAAGAAACAGATTAGCAAAATGCAAAAGTTCGTTCTTATACTTTACTTTGTGAATCAATCTAACAGTTCGACGAAGTAAAACTAGCGCCATAGTCAACTTTGCTCAGATTTCAGGCTTCTTTGGAGCAGGAAAGGTGCTTGGTAGTGGGCGCCAATTGACCTGAGTGCGCCTGAAATCCGAGCCGATGCTTGAACAAGGTACAAGAAAGGGGGGCGTTGGGATTGTAAGGGCGACGGAGAGGACTAGCAAAGGTGGAGGGAGTATGGCAGGTGGAAGGAAGCGATTTCCCCGTCACCACCGGGCAAGCTTTGAGCAATGAACCCAGTATAACGCCAGAGCTCTCTGCCAGACTTCTCTCTGATGGATGATGACCCATCCGGCTATCCTCACATCCAGCCTCTAAGGATGCGTAAGTCCCATCGCTCACAATGATTGCTGGTTTCACCTAAGTCACCTGGAAAAGAATCGGGGATTTCCAACCGACCGACCCTCATTGATACATCTAGTTATAGATTTTCATTTTGTTCTATTAGCTGAACGATTGAACGATTGACGATTTACTATTGAACGATGCATTGTTCATTGTTCTACTGAAAAAGGACAACTGAAAAAATGTAAAAAATTGCAAACAGATACAAGGCAGCGAAGTTCCGACAGCCCTCTGTTGCTGACTGCGGCTGTGACCCTGGGCGCTCTCAATGCCCTCCTGCTGGCCATCCTCCTCCTCCGCCTCCTTCGCGATCATCCTCTTTCAGGCCTGCCTCAAATATCCATCTGCCCAACTCTTCAGTCTCCTAAAGATCAGCTTGCAGACCCCAGCGGGAGCTGCTGGACCAGCTGGGAGGGGTCTGGGCGGACTGCTTGCTCCTGGCAAAGGCTGCGCCGCCGTCTGCTCAACCCCGGCTCTGCGCCCGGAGTCCAGGAGTCCATCTGGCTTCCCACCTACTGTCCTCCCCTCCCTTGCCTTGTCCCAGCCCCTCTCAGCCTCTCCCCACTTCACAGGCTGTCGTTTCGGCTGGACGCCGGCTGGCGCCAGCTGTCTTCTGGCTCTCCGACTGCCTTCCGGCCCGGTTGATTTTACAATTTTCCTAGAGGCCATCCATCTGCTCAGCCCCTTCTCTGCCCTTGCGAAGGCTGTCTGTGTCTGTTTCCCTCTCCTTGCCTCCAAATGCAAGGAGAGGGAAACAGACACAGCCGCAACTCCTCGCAAGGGCAGGGAAGGGGCTGAGCGAGTTGTGAGAAGGATTTTACAATTCTCCTGGAGGCCCAGCTCATCTGCCCCAGCCCCTTCTCTGTCCTTGCGAAGGCTGTCTGTTTCCCTCTTCTTGCCTCCAAATGCAAGGAGAGGGAAACAGACAGCAGCAACTCCTCGCAAGGGCAGGGAAGGGGCTGAGCGAGTTGTGAGAAGGATTTTACAATTCTCCTGGAGGCCCAGCTCATCTGCACCAGCCTCTTCTCTGCCCTTGCGAGGAGCTGCTGCTGTCTGTTTCCCTCTCCTTGCCTCAAATGCAAGGAGAGGGAAACAGACAGCAGCAACTCCTCGCAAGGGCAGGGAAGGGGCTGAGAAGGAAATAAAGGGCCTAGGTGCTGGGCGGGCGAAAGCTGGCCATGGCAGCCTGCCGCCAGTCCCTGGGCCCCGCCCGCCTCAACTCCACCAACGACGTCCCCGCCCTCCCACTGCCGCTGGACGAGGAGGGGCAGGCCCGGCTGCTCGCCTTTGCTCGTCGAGGTGTGGCCTGGCCTTCAGAGAGGGCAGTTCTAATATTAAATATTAGAATATTAATATTTAATATTCTAATATTTAATATTAGAACTAACATTGATAATCCCATGGGACAGGACAGGGGACTGGCTATCTGATAGCATTGCTGTCCCCTGTCCTGTCCCATGGGATTATTAATATTAGAACTGCCCTCAGGAGCCCTTTGCCCTCCTCGAGACCCAGCCAGTTGCAGAAGGCCTGCGGGAGGTCTGGCTGGGCTACGGCTTGGACACAGAGGGTCGACTGTGGCAGCAGCGCTACTACCATCATCTGGGCAGCGCTTCGCGCCAGGACTGGCTCAATCCGGGGCTCTATCACAACCTCGACTCCCCATCTCAGGTTTCTGCTCTTTTTGCTTGCATTTTTCTCAGCCTTGCTTTAATCTTTCAAAATATGCTGGATCCCTCTCATCCATAGTTTCAGTAATAAAAGATAAGGTAGGTTTATATCAACCTCAGCGGCATTTGCTTAAGTGGTGCAAATGCCGATGAGGTTGGTATTAATCCTACCTTACCTGTTATTACAGAAACTATGCAAATGCCGATGAGGTTGATTGTACTAGCTATTGCAAAAGGACTGGCAAGCAAGCGGAAAGCAAATGGCCTGAGGGCTCCCTTTTCAGGCCATCGTGATGAGGCGGCTGATACAAGGGCGGGCGGAGAATGCCTCCTCCTGCCTCAGCCTACGCGTGACCTCCGGTTGCCTCCTTCTCCTCTACTTTAGCTAAGCCTACTAGCTTCCCCCTTCCCTCTCCGGCAAAGACGTGTAGCTGTTCAGGTGCCTGGGGACTTGTGTCCTGTCAGAGCAAGCTTCACATCGTCTGTCAAGCTCCCGGCTCCCTCCCGCCTTCGCCCTCCGCATTCCTCCAGCCCATCAGGCCACTGTCTAGTGGTGAGGATAGGGCCAATTGAATAGGGATTATGTCTCTATGTCCAGCAGTTGCCTTTTTCGATTCCGCCTATCTTCAGTCAAGTTGAGAGTAAAGAAAGAGCTGTGTAGTAGCTGTGACATTGACTTTTTGAAAACGCTTCGAAACACAGACAGTAGCGTAGAAATCAGAAGGTGCTTTGACGACTCAATAGTGCCATCGCTTTCGCTGCGTTTGTTCTGTGTTTATCAGCAGTTGATTTGGACAAAGAAAAACAGCAAAGAAAGAACTCTTCATTTCCAATATTGTCCGATCAGGAAAGACAAAGAAACAGCATCAAGCATAGCATAGCATACGTCATAATATTAAATATCGCAGCTTCTTGCCTTCCCAAATAAACTCCCAGAAGCCCCTTGCAGTTGCAGCTCCATATAAGGCGCAGGCAAGAAAACGCATCTCAGCCCAGACCGGAGCTAACCAGCGGGCGGAGTGAGGAGAAAGGTCACGGCCTCGGTCTGTACTTTTCGCGATTGTCTCCCAGGCTTTGAGAGGAGACAATGCGGAAAAGCACAGAGCGAGGCTGCTCTATCCTGGAGTTGGCCTGCGCTCAGTTCCACTGCTGCTTGCCGGACGGGCAAGGCAGGTAAGCGTGTAGGATGCAGCCTTCAGAGTGAGTTAGGGAGGCAGGCTCTTTGCGTGAGGCCCCGCCTAAAGACAAAGACCTTGCAATAGCTGGTCCCAAAATGGAAACTGATTTTTTTCAGCCCATCTTAATTCGCAAAGCAGCGAAGCTTCAAAAGGTGGCAAAGAGTTGGAGATGCGAAGTTAGGCGTTCTGCCAATTGAAATTGCAATTTTCTCAAATGCGGGAATATGTCAAGTTCCGTATCTATTGTTGTAGTAGTGTAATTTATGCGTTTGTTGTGCAGAGATGGGAACAAAACACACTCAACTCATAAAAGGCCGGAAATTTGATACCACACCAAACAAAGCCGGCGCAGAACCCTCAGATTGGCCTGCTGCACAAAGGATGCCCTGTTTCAAGCTATTCCTGGCCCTGTTCTGCCCGCTTCTCTCAGCCGGAGATGTGCTGGTGGAGCTGAGCCCTGGCCTTCTGTCGCAGGCTGCGGAGGAGTTTAGGCACTGGCTGTCAGAACCCGCTCGCCGACGCCACTCGTTGGATGACTTCCAGGTTTACCTGTTTTTTTTCGGAAGTGCTGGGAGATGGCGATCGTGAGATTTTAGGATTAGTGACTTGAACCCGCCACTCAAACAAAGCTTAATTGTCTCATGCTATTTCTCTTAAAAATCCATATATATGTGCCACTGCCGAAAAATAGGCGCCACTACCTTGCCACGAATTCTTTCGAAACCACTAAAATAGGTGCCACTACCCAAAACTAGGTGACACTACCTTGCCATGAATTCTCTCAAAACCACAAAAATCGGTGCCACTACCCAAAAATAGCTGCCACTACCTGCCTTTGAAGCATGGTCCAGAATTGGCAGCACGGAAGCGGTCAGCTTCGACTGGAGCTAACCAACGGGCAACTTCTGGACCTGTCCGCCTCTGAGGCCATCCTCGACTCCTCCAGCTCCCACGGCCATCGTCTGCTGCTGCGCAACCTCACTGCCAGCGTTCGCTATCACTTCCTCTTCAGGTCTGAGCATTTTTTGGGCATTTTGGTGTTTTTACTGACCGTGACCTTTACAGAGCCGTGGTTCAGGACAGAGGCCTGGTGAGGACGCGGATCAGCGAGGTTCAAGTCAGCCTGGCCCCACTGCGCCCCATTCGTCTGCCCACCGGCTATCCTTACATCGGTGCCGTCTTTTTTTCCAGCTTTTGTCATTGTTCTGCCCAATTCTTGCGGCACTATCCTTTAATTTGTGATGTATTTTTCACTTTTCATTTTCGGCCCATTTTACCGCCACCCCGGCCACACAGCAAATTCAGTCTAGCCAGATATTCCAAATCCTTGAAAAATGTAATTTTAATTTTTTTAATTTAATTTAATTCATGTTATTTGTCATCCTTTGGTTTCATCCAAACTGAAGGCTGGGATAAGCGCTGCAGGCTATTCTGGGCAGTTTTCAGAGCCAGAACTGGGCTGCGAGACTGGTATAGGGCGGCTGGAGAGTGAGTACAGCGGCGGCAAATTCTCCTGGCTCTACAACCGCCTCCGACGCTTTGCCAAGCGGCCCATTCGAAGACTGGCCTCCGAAGTCATCTGCCAGCAGGCCCTGCACATGCTTCAGTTGGCGCATCCTTCACTCCCAGATTCAAGCACACTGTCCTTCCCGTCCATGCTGAGGCCGATTCTGATATTAATAATCCCATGGGACGGGATGGAGGATTAGGATAGCCAATCCTCTGTCCTGTCCCATGGGATTATTAATATTGGAATCGCTGGCAGACGGTGGGTGATTGGAAATGAAAGCGGAGGGCTGTCTGTCCTGAGGGAGTTCCTGAGTGAGCAAGCGGCCTCGCTGTGGCTGGAGCGTGACTATGTGAGCTTCTTGCTCAGCTACGCCCTGCGCGAGGCGCCGCAATGGACGCCCGATGGTGGCATCAGAGCTCGCCTGCTCGGCTCCCCGACTGGCTCTGCCGCCATTCCGAACCCCTCGGACAGGCCAGTTAGAAGAGCTGACCAGCTACCATATAAAACTCATAGTTCATTTTCATAGATATAATTTTTGTCCATATAAAATGACTCACAATTTAAACAAATTAAAATATTATTCTTAACATGTTAAAATTGTTTTATTTCACAGTCAACCATAGTTTTTTTTAAAGATTAACAATTTTAACCACAAAAAGGCATCTTTAAGTCAAAAAGTCTTTATTTGAGATGACGTTAAGTTTTCTGTCGAAAAAAATGTTGTAGCCTTTTTTCATATTGTGGTACATTGTCATGGGAAGAATGCTTTAATAAGGTTTCTCTTTTATGACAAGGCGAGGAATTGACGAAGAATAGGGGACAGGCGGCTGCAAGCATACAAAATTTTTACTTTTAGAATGCGTTTTTTCACAAAGGGAACATTTTGAAAAAGTGATGGAGGTATGTTGGCAGGAGCACGTGAAGGTGGGCGCGAACCTGAGCCTCTTCTACCCCATTGGCACGCTGCAGTTCACGCTCAATTGCCTCTGCCAAGGCTTGACCCTTGGAATAGGATAGAATAAGAATGCTACCGGGCTGGCAGACAATTTTTTCTCTGGAGAAGCACATCTTCTATTTTTTAGTATTTTTGTTTCGTCTCTATTGCAACAAAAGTACTGCAAAATAGAAGCTGTACTTTCTCCAATAGAAGCTGTATTTCCAATAGAGACGAAACAAAAATACTAAAAATAGAAGCTTTACTTGTCCAGAAAAAAAATCGTCCCCAGCCCGGTGTAAATTCCAGCCATTTCAGACTGGTCCTGGCACCTGCTTGTGAACTCTGGCAACGGGAGCACCACTCCAGTCTGGCTGGACTGCAAAGGAGTCCAGCTCAGCGCCGCTTACGACCACGCCACTGTCAATGTTTCAGGTAATCGTAAATTACATTTTCCTAGCCGATATTTGTTTTTGCCAATATTTGCGCTGCCAATTTTATTAATTTGAAAATAATAGTACAAATGAAGCAGCCATATTGAAAAGGTAAATTTAAGTCATTTTCAAAAAAAGGAATAATTTGATGATGTTTCAGGTAAACTTGTAAATGACATTTTTCTAGCTGATTTTTGTTTTTGCCAATATTTGCGCTGCCAATTTTATTATTTTTTTAAATAATAGTACAAATGAAGCAGCGATGTTGAAAAGTTAATTTAAGTCATTTTCCAAAAAGGGAATAATTTGATGATAGATTAACTTAAAAGCTAGTTGACGGTCAGGATAGCCTTTGCTGAGCCTAACCTGATGATGGAATGAGCACAGGGGAGGCAGCAGTGTACAAGCAGCTGGCCAATGGGCGGACGCAGTACCAAGCCTCGCTTCAGCTCAGCCTCCAGTCCACTGCCAGTCACTGGGATATAACTGCGGCCAGCTTCAGCCTTCGTCCAACTCAAATTGCCCCCATTCATATCACCGCCGGCTCTATCAAGGTTGCTGAAGGCTTAGTTACAGAGGCTAAGCTCTGCCAATGTCCCCTTTTCAGCTGTCCACAAGACGGGCTGCAAACGCCAGAGCAGAAGAAGAAATGAAAGAGCGGGTGCTGGAAGGGTTGTCGGCGCCAGTTCAGTTGGAGGAGCAATTCATTGGCTGCGGCACAATCTAAGCAGGAGAATTGTTTGAGGCAGAAGGTGGCGGAGTTCTGGTCAGCAGGGCTGGCGTTGCCCAGAGGCCCCAGCTTCGATGGCAGGGCCCAGTTTCGACTCGACTCCAGCGGCCTCTATGCTTGGGCCTAGTGCTCTGCTTCCTTTCGTCTGACCCTCCAGAGTTTCCAATCATTTTGCTCCACCAGCAATCACGGCTCAAAGTGGAGTATTGGGGGCAGTTGTGTCTGCTCACACAAGTACACCAGGAACTGAAAAAGCCATCATCACCAGCAGTCCGCTCCTAGTTTGGGGCTTAGTCGGCAAAGGGGGCAGGGGGCACAGCGATTTCGGTGGCCTCAAAAGGGCATTGAAGGGCAATATATTTTCGGCCACTGACAAGGCTATATCTGGGCCAATCGATCGCATCGAATGCAGCTTTCAGCGACTCTTGACAGCATCAGTGTTGGCCTGGTCCCAGATGGGCGAGAGGCCGGGCTTGCGGACCCTGAGCAGGAAGCAGCTGTCGTTGAGCAGGAATTTGAAGGCCAGGGGGTCCTGCAGCCTTTTGCCTCCTATTCCCTTCCAGGGGACATTTCTTGGGCGGATGCAAATGGGACCTGACTAGCGGTGTCGATGCCGGCCTCCGTCAGGGCTTCGAAGAGGAGCTCCTGGGTGAGGAAGAGACTGGCGAAGCAACGTCCGCCGAATGCGCACCAGGTCACCTGGAGCAGTACCAAGTATGAGAACATACTTTTACTAATATTCTTTTTCTCGATGGTAGCCCCTAAGACCTCTGGCTGGAACTCGTCTGCCTCTAGAGGGCCTGGGCACGAAAAAAACCCTAATTATTGGTTAAGCTGTTTCTATGTGTGCTGACGGATGTATGGTTGTTTGCGAAAAATAAAATTCAGAGAAACAGCATAACCAGAAATTAGGGTTTTTTTCGTACCAGGGGGTGGAGGACACTCAGTGGAGTTGTGGAAAGGAGGAGGACACTGGAAGAAGAAGAGGATAAGGAAAACCTCCATTACGCCGCCCATGATGAAATAGCCGCCCGGCCTCACCACCCGTAGTATGTTGCGCAGTGCACGCTTGTAATCTGCGGAGAGAATAAGTTCAGAAGCAAAAGAAAGGCCAATTCGCGGCTTAAGCTCTACCATCTTGTTTGAGGCAGGTGTACTCCACCTAAAATCAATCGAAATAGTAAAGGTGGTACGCCGGATGTGCCGTATTGAACTCACCGTAAAGAAGGTCGTCACTAAATCGAACTGCATGTCTTTGGCCTGGAATTCAACCTGGTTCTCTTTCCCAGAAGCAGGGCATCCAGAACAATCCGGTCCTCTGCGTCAAAGAATGGAGAAAATTATAATTATGGAAATAAAGAAACCTCAGGGAGGACGTAGTCCTGGCACATATCACAGTGGAGGATGCCTTTGACGGCGGCCCTTGTCTCCGGCTCAATCTGGGCGGCCTCGGAGATGATGCGGCACTCGTAGCGGTTGATGATCCCTGCCACCGTGGCCCAGTTGCTGCTGCTCCGTCCCTCCACCCACGCCTCAATCACCAGAGCTCACATGTAGCACGGGGTGAAAAAATTGCGTTTTGGGGGGCGGGGGCGTGACAGACGCACCACGTCTGTCTAGCCAACAATTTTCATCTGACAGGAACTAAAAATTAAAAAAATATTCTGCCAAAAATTGTCAATTTTTGGCACATTTTCCCCAATTTTTTCCTTTAAACAAGATCCTATGTATCACTAAGTTGACAAATGTGAACTTTATATGTTTCATGTTAATAGTTCTACAGCTCTTTTTTGTACTTGTGCCTATGACAGACATACATCCCTTCCACTGGGGACCCCCCCCAAGTATGGCCTAGATGGGAAGCTCAATCAGTCCAAAAGGGCCTCCACCTTGAGCTCAGCCCTGTTCTGCGGCAGGTAGTCAGCCAGCCAGATGCCTTCGCTGGCTCGCTTCCGCAGCATCATCGCCACATGCACCGTCGGCCCTGCCCCGAAGTCCAGCACCCGTTCCAGTCTGCAGCCTTTGACCCTGAGCTGGAGGAGGAGGTGCCAAGAGGTGCACCTCGGCAAGGGCGCCAGGAGGTTGGGCAGGTAGAAGAGCACCATCTGCATGGCCGGGTCCTCCACCTTCTGCTCGTAGAAGGACTCCAGGTAGGCCTGTGAAAGAGCCCAGTGAGTGAAGGAATGGGGACAGGACGCAACCTTGGTGTCCCAGGTGCTGTGGAAGGAGTCGGGGGTGTAGAGGCGTTCGTTGCCCGGCAGCGGGCACTCCTCCTTGGCCGGGTCCTTCCTGGCCAACCCGTCCACAGCAGCTTCATCGCCTGCCTTGCCATCCACATCCCTCCGCTCCTGTTCTTCTTCTGGTGGCCTAGGGGGCAGTGTGAAAGCTCCGGAGACTGAGTAGCAGGGTGAGGATGCCAACTGGGGCTGGCCAGAGCGGCCGCGACGCTCCCCGCCCCGCCACTGGGACTCTAGAGCTCGGGAGGCGGCCGACAGCCGACGGTACTCGCTCAAAAGCCCCACCTCTCAAAGCCTTCCCTTCACCAGCCTCTAGCCCCCTTTGGAGCGGATGCACTCCACTGGTGGCGCCAGCTAAAGCTCTTGGTGGCAGATATTAGGGCTATATATGGGTGGGTGTATAGGGAAGACTCAGAGCTGGACCTAAGAAGAGCTAAGAAGAAGCAGAGGGTTATCAACTGAACAGGAATCGCTCACTTTGAGCAGCTGTAAAATGGCTTCTAGGGGGTCTGAGAATGATTTTAAGCTCCCACTGGACAGTCATTCCCAGACCCCCTAGAAGCCATTTTACAGCTGCTCAAAGGGAGCGATTCCTGTTCAGTTGATAACCCTGTATGGGAGGCAGGTGTACATGTAGGAGTCGGGGAGGCGGGAGCGGGAGACTGAGCGAATGCGCCGCTGCGTCCCCCGGCGGCTGGCCGGGGTGTAGAGGTCATGGTAGAGGAAGGGCTTGCTGAGCGGACCGTACACCAACGCCCTATCCATCCGCCCCCTCTCTCTCTGGAAGCCTCGAGAACTGGCTCTGCCGCCTCAATACAGCCACAGCAATCATTCCAGCCGCTCACAATCACGATTGCAGGGGATTTCATGCTAAGCATACCACGAAACTGCCCTAAGTATGTTTTCCTTGCTGCTGTCAGCAACAGCAGTGGTGCAGGTTGCAGGGGCTTTCTGCATCTTAAGCAAAATTTCGGTCAACAAAAGCATGACTCGACTAAGGCCAGAGAAAGCAGGGGGGGAAATAGGCCTCTTTGAAAAGTGCAGCCACTAGTGCCGGGGCTAAACAATGCGGGTGCATCCGCAGCAGTCTCTGTGGCGGGGGCGTCTGACCTTTCAGTTGACATTAAAACACTCCCCTCCAGGCGCCCCCACTTCCACCCAGGCTCTCTGACTCACAGTCCTTTTTTCCGCCCCTCCCCCGCAGGCCCTTCAGTTTTAAAGCCCTGCCTCTGGCGCAAGTGTGGAGCTGCCGGATCAAAGGGCAGGCTGAGGGTGTGGGGCAAAAAATGAGCACCCGCCCAAGAGTTGCAAATAGGCGGAGAAGGAAAGGCTGTGCGGAGGACTGCACACACCTTGGGCTGCAACCGCAGAGTCACTTGCGACAAAAAGCTTTAGCGCGGCCTAAGCCTGACGTCAGGCGTCCGCTCACAGCTGTCGGCTAGGAGGCTTTTAATGTCCCCCCGGGGAACTGGGCAGCAGCTGACGCCCGCTGACTCATTGCACCGCATTTGGATCATACTTTGCCAAGACCAAAGAAATAGAAAAGTCTTTCAAAGAAATAGAATTTTTAAAAAAGCATGAACATGGGGGATTGGGAGCATCAGAATGAGATCTTTCAATTTGATCCAGAAGGGCCTTTTGAGGAAGAAACCCGTAGTCAACAGTTTGATCAAATTCAAGAGTTTGTATATTTCAGCAGATTTCAAGTTTTTCTTAACTTTGATCTTTTAAGGAAGCAAGTAGAACAGTCGGAAAGTCAAAAGTGAATCGCTTTCAAATTTATCAAGATTATTTAAAAAACATTTACTGCTAGATAAATCTGTCACGCCTTTATTAAACGCGCATCAGAGAGACCAGACAGTAACAAACAGGATATGTCTTAGAAGCAGACATTTGCATCATTTACGATTTAACAGACATTTTATCGCAGAACGTTCCTTTCGCCTCATCGAAAACGCAAACTATTGCAGTTTCAAGTCTTTTTCCAGGCCCCTCAAGAACAAAATTAAATTTCGCACTGGAGAATCGTCGAGTAATAGATCATTTTTTATGATTTATACATCGTGTTCGATTTTAGTGATAAAAAGAGGTCAATTTGCTCAAGCAGTCGAAAAAGAGGCAAGCGCTTAAGCTGACAATTCCTCCCATGTTAGAGAGTGCACTAGGTTTAGAAGAAGTGAAACTAAGTTAAGCGCTTGCCTCTTTTTCGACTGCTTGTGCACATAATCCTTTTTATCACTAAAATCTATCTATCTGGAAAAAGATTTGAAACTGCAGTATAGCGAGTACACTAGGTTTAGAAGAAGCGAAACTAAATGGGCGCTCGTATAAACGAATGGCCCCGCATGCAGGCTCCCCTGCCAGGTAAGCAGGGCGTCAGTTGCAGGCCATTGTAAAGTTCTCCTACAGCCGCCTGCTGTAAGCCTCGCCTGCAGCCCACAAAAACCTCTGCCCAAAGGCTGCGGCTCGGATTTAGCCGGAAAATGAAAAGGCTTCGATCTACGCAGCACAAAACATTGAGTTTCAGATTGCATCGTACGAATTGTGAAAAAATGTAGCTATTGTAATGCTCGTTGTCCTTTATCTGACACCACTTGCTGAACCGTCTTTTGAAATGCGGATAATATTTGCGGCTTGTCAATTCTCGGGCACCCAAAAATACGGAGCATCCCACCGATTGCTTCCAGATTAAAACGATAAAAAAAGACGCATTTAATGCTTGCAGCATTTGCTTTTTGAGCAATTTAAACTTTATGTTATATGCAAACAAAATCTATTACTGAACTTGTGAATATTTTTGATTCAGTTTTTTAAGGTGATGTTTTTTTATGCAACTCTTATCAGTCAATTTGTATTCAGCAAATGAGCCACCTTAACAACAACGCTAAGAGAGCCCATGCCCATGAAGACCAGATTTCCAACTATGGTTGATTGGTATCAAATCATGTCTATTTTTTGAGCCCGTGTCATATCCAGACTCAAAATTAACTTAAAACATCACCACAGGGCAGCATAACCTATTTTTAGGTTTCTTAAACTGCACCCAAGGGCTCAGAAATGGTCAAAAATTTATTTCAAAATTTCTATGTTTTTAGGCCAGTTTGGTGTAGTTTTTGACGAGGATTCCGAATCTGTCTTTGTTTTAGACCTACGTCCATCCTAGCAACAATTATTAAGGATTCTCGATTTTGTTCGTAAGGGTCAAAATCAAAATTCTGACCCCCCATGCCACCCTCCACCCCCGATATACTATATCTACACCCAGAACTGAGCTCCAAACATAGCGCTATACCCCTGCCAAAAATAAACGTACAGCAGACGGCGGATGGACAGTGGATGGATCACGGATGGACACTTTTAGAAAACGTTTTTTGGCTATAACTTGCCCAATTCTCAACCAAATTTGACACACTTTTTTTTAATTGCAGCTCTGTAAAATGCCCATAAAAATTATGGCACGCAATCACATTTTCAAATCCCTTAATAAGGTTAGTTGGTTGCTAAGAGGGGTCCATGCTTACGCTCCTCTTAAGCTCCGCTCTCACGGACCCAATTTCTCGTACACATGCCAGCAAACTTGAATTAGCAGCCTTCACTGGCTAAATGAGGAAAAGGATAGCTCATGCGGATGGTGTTGGCGGATAAGTCCTACCTGGTAGGGAGGATGACTTTCTTTTGGTTTTTTCCTTGGCACTGCAACCAGTTTCAAGGACACCCTACCTTACATCAACAAAACTTCAGACCCCTACACCCACACTCAAACTTTAGCTGTCTCATTTTCTCTCCGCGCCTATCAACCCATCTATCACGTTATAGTACTTTCCCTCGTGCGCTTCTTTTGTTCAAGGTCTTGGGTTTGTTTGCAATCTTATGCCAATCACATTTTGGTACTTCAAAATATCGGGTAACATCGGCAAAGCCTAAAGCGAGTCTTGTTTTTGCGTGAATGCAGGCCGCCTGCCGTGGAGCTTTAGAGGCTGTAGGGCATGGGTGCTGAGGCCCAGGAAAGCTGCCTAGCATGCGAAGCATAAGGGCCATAGCGCCTGTGCCCAGAAGCGGGAGGAGCTCTGAACTCCCTTTAGTCATCGCCACCCATCCCACATTTTCTATGTTTATCAATTCAATAAATTTGGCAGCGCTGAATTCAGTTTCATTTCGTTGACTTACGGTTTAGCGAATGCGTTTTTCGCCATCAAATTAATAGAGCTTCATTTTTTTTGCGCAACCAGCTTTTAATGGTGAGTCATGCGGATATTTGAGAAGATGGGAACAAAAACCTCTGCGTTGTCAAATGAAGCCGGATGCTGGTTTGCAGCCCACTCAATGCATACAGGATGGCGCGGATGATAAAAATTGAACTGAATAGAGAAGAAAGGAAGAATTGGCGAAATAAATGTTCAGACTTTGCTGCCAGCTCTACCTGCCATGGACTGGCTCACATAGAGAAAGCCCGACCGGGCTTGCCAAGGTCAGTCGATGAAAATGCGAGGTAGGGGTGTGAAAGAGGGATTTGAAGGAACTGCTGGTGGCTAGCAGTCTGTTCCTTCCTTGGCCTCATGTTTCTCACGCAGGGATACATCATTTCCAACTTCATTACGCGACCCACTGTCACATCTGTCATGGTGCTTTGAAACTGGATGCTGATACAAGCTTTGATGCCTGTGCATTGTTTCTAGGTGAAGGAAAAGATGGCAGAGGAGATGAAATTTCCTGACCTCCTTCTTTGTCCAACACCAATGATCAATGTCAGCAAGGCAGAGGCCTTGGGGCTTCCTTTCCCAGCTCTCAAGCATCTGCTGCGCAACACGCAAACCTCTCTGGAAGGAGTCTGGACCAGTAGGCCGATTTGGGACGCCCAAATTCTTTCCTTCTTCAATCGGTCTGCCCTAAAATTTGTTTTTTCTCATTTTACATTCGCCCATTTTAGGATCAATTTAAACCTGGCAGAGTTTCTTCTCCACATCGGGCCGCGATGCGAGGAGCATGTCAGCTTCGCCTACTATAACCTCAGCCTGTTGGACAAGGCCTGGTTCTGCAAAGGCGTCAAGCATGTGATCACACTGGAGGGATGTATGCTGGGCAAATTTTTGTTTCTGGTGAGTAGGCAAAGGTTTTTGCAGACATATGCCTGGTAGTGCCTGGAGATTTGCTGGGTCCACCCATCCTCAGTGGCGAGGACGGGAAGTTTGCCATCGGCTTCCACAAAACAGCCCTTTTTACCGCACCAGATGTTTGACTTTCATTGTTTTCAAGAAAGGTAAGGACAAGTTTTTAGAGAAACGAGACGACACGCTACAATCAGTTTGGTGTTCGAGTGGCCATCCACAAATACTACCATCCTTCTCGGGTTACCTCCATCAAATTCAGGAAGGATTACAATTATTTGCTATTTTGGAAAAAAACAGGCAAAATACGTGAACGTACCGGGGCGAACCAACTCATTCATATCCATCAATGAGAAGACTACGAATCGGCTTAACACACTGTTTTCCAGGACCTGCATTGATCTTCCCGAAAAAAGCGTATCGATTTTGAAAGTATAAATATTACCTTTTTGCATCCGATATATTTTGCAGAGCCTCATGAAAAAGGATTTCGAGACGCTGTTCTGTCTATTTCCTGCGTTTCAAAAGGTTTGTTTTGCTCAGCAATGTTTGTAGTAAATTTAAATAATTTGAAATAAATTTATAAAATAAATTTATTATTAAATAAATTAAAAATGGAAAGTAAAATAAGGTAAAAATGTTGAGGAGTGCAACTGCACATTGCTGGGCGACCGTGAGTGGATGGCGGAGCTGTGGCCGGATCGAGAGGTTTGGAGGCCGGCATTCGATCGCTTTTGCCTTCCTTCCGATGCCCCCTGTGTCAATCAAGTCTTCGCCAAATTCCAACGCCAGGGCAAACACCGATGCAGTGCCATCGCTCTCCCAACCTGTCGGTCTGTGAGCCCCCATCTGTCCTACTCAATACAACCAGCCTAACACTGCAGCCTCTGGAGCTATGACATCACGGTGGGCTCACTGGGCCTCATCGACAATGCCTATTTCAATGGCCCTTCCTCGACTCAAGAAGATGTGGAACTGGTCACTGTGAACGTCTTCTTCGACAGCTTTGAGGTAAACAGGGATGCTTGGTGCTGGATAGAAAAAAGGTACTTAGATGACTAGTTCCACATCTTGAGGAAGGGCCTTTGGAATAAGCATTGTTGTTGACGCTGATTTCAAAGGCCCTTCCTCAACTTTTTTTTTGTTTTTTTTTTTCCTCAACTGAAGAAGATGTGGAACTGGTCACTGTGAACATCTTCTTCAACAACTTTGAGGTCAATAGGGATGCTGGGTGCAGGATAGAAAAAAGGTACTTAGGTGACTAGTTCCACATCTTCTTGACTTGAGGAAGGCCCTTTGGAATAAGCATCGTAGTCGACGCTGATTTCAAAGGCCCTTCCTCAACTGAAGAAGATGTGGAACTGGTCACTGTGAACATCTTCTTCGACAGCTTTGAGGTCAATAGGGATGCTGGGTGGAGGATTGAAAAAAATAGTTGCTTTAGGTGACCACAACATCGGAGACAGAGTCGATGATTTGGACGGACTTTGTGGGCTCTATTGGAGGAGCCACCGGCGTCTTCCTCGGCGCCTCCCTCATGACTGCACTCGAATGCATCCTTTTTGCCTTCCGTGCTTGTCCGCAATTATTTCGCTAATGCACACTATTTATAGCGCTATTTAATGCGCATTCAGATTTCTTGGAATACATAAACCAACTTTTAAGAGCTAGAACTAGAAATGGATGCGTTCTCCGGCATATCAATCATAAAACATGTCTCTATCAATATTTAGCAAGAACAAAAAAACGTAAAAATACCTTTCCCACCCTTATATGAAATGCCTCCTAAAGCACAAAACAGGTGACATATTTTAACATTGAAAGAAGAAACACTGAACAAAATGTGGTTACATAATTAAGATGAAGCTTTCTGCTTATTGGGACTGAAAAATTAGGATCTGTGGGAACTGATGGTTGCTTTGCTCCCTCGCGCTAGCCCAATAAGATTTGTCTTTTGCTAGAAAGGATTCGTGCTGTCACTTTGCTTGGAGTGAATTGCCTCAATTGAAAAAATTGTCAAAATAACAACAAGATATCAAATATACAACCGTTTGTACAGCTGGTCATCAAGACACCTCAAGATTTAACGCAATAAGTGAATGCTGAATTTCCCAAAGCGAAACAAACAATTGACAGCGCTGGCATATTCAAAGGCCCAGAATGAATGAAGTGAACACATCAGTACCTCAATCACAGGTTTGGCATGGAATTCACCGGGATTTATTCAATCAGCAATTTTAGGCCATACATTCAAACACCTAGCATCTATTAGACGAGTGGCGGTGTAAGATGTTCAACAATTGGTTTGGGAGGGTTCCGAGGAGCTTTGCTGCGTCGTTCAGCAGGAAGGAGCGGCAAGTCGACGGGGAAGCCTGGTGGCGGCTCCAAATACCCTGCACCAGTCGTACAGCATTTTGTTAAAAAATTGCCTCAAACATTGCCTCAAATTTTTCAAATTTTTTAATTTTTTTTCAAATTTTTTATATTTTACTTTTTTCAAAATTTTTATCATTTTTAAAATTTTGTTCCTAAAATTGAAAAACTGCTTAGTAATTGTTTGATGTAATAGTTGAGCATCGTCTGCTAATTTAATATCCGACACTGCCCTATAGCACTCTCCACAAGGCCCTCTCATGAAAGACAGAGGCAGATGGGGAAGGTGATGAAAATACCTTGAGGGAGGGGAGGCTGTGGAAGGCGATAGGAGGTGTTCAGACTGGACTGCGTCCCCTCTTGGTTCTCGTCGGAAGCGCTCTCCGCAGGGCTTTCTTCCAGTCGTACTGGTTGAATTTCCGTCGTTTCTGTCAATTAGAGTCCAGTTCTTTTTCAAGAAAGCTTATTCCTAGTCTGGTTTTAAATTTAATTTAAGAACTAAGCTTCAAAAAGGGTGCAAAAATTGAGCCATAACTGCAAAACTAACTGCCAATATACGCAACATAGGAGGATAAAAATGATCGACATAGATTTGATTTGCAACCTTGGGGACAATTTCAATGACACTTTGGTCAATTTCGGCTTTGAATACATGACGTGTGAAAAACACCAATCGGCCGCAATGTCATAGTCTCGTATCTTTCAAAAATTAGCGATTTTGAGAACTAAGATAAACAAAAAAGAACTTTGGGCCCTAACCAATAAATTCCACATTCGCTCCTTAAAAGGCTTTTTTAGCCCTGCCTTTATGTTAGCAGCACAAATGCCATGCCTGGTACAAAGAAAAAGGGCCCACATTTCAATTGCTTTGAGGCACCCACTATAGAGCCAGAAAAAATATACCACAATGCAAACGCGGAAGCTGAAGAAATCCTACTTTCAGAGTAACTCTTGTCCCAATGAGAAAAGTAGGCAACCTGGCGTGTTCTGCAGAGAGGCAACGTGGTTCTGCCAGAGTACGATGAGCGCCACGGCGCAGCAGGCCAACAGGAAGAAGGCGGAAGGCATCAGCACCTCCAAATCCCTTCCTTTTTACCACCTCTCTCCATCTATCGGAGGTGATCATTTCTAAGGCCGTAAAGTAATCTGACGTAATGCAACGTAGAGAACCGTAAAGTAACGTAGAATTGTTGCACAGTGCAGTAAAGTAGCCGTAGCATTTCTTACACCATAGACTTTTTTCTAAAATAACTCTACAGTACTGCCTAAGAAATTCTATTTTACGGCGTAAGAAATGATGTTCCAAAAAATTAGTAAAATTAACTTTAATTTTAATAAAATCCATTAAAATTAACTCTACGGTGTCAACCATTTCATAAACCGTAGCATTCTTACGCATGCAGTAATATAAAAACTTTACTGCACTGTTTAAAAACTCTACGTTACTTTGCAGTTCTCTACGTCACATTACATTCCGTTCTTGACGGCCTTAGAAACATTTAGTGTGCATAGAGGGGGTGTGCCTGGGTGATGTTGACGTAGTTTTCGTAGCCGTTGTGAAAGTCCCCGAAGAAGTTGTAGTTGTCGCGGGAGGAGAAGTCGTTCTTCTGGTCCTTGTTGGTGAGCCAGAATTCTCGAGAGACGGCCACGATGAAGGTGATGATGCTGCCTCCCTCCACGAACAGCGTCGGCAGCGCCAACGTCCACCGCTGCTTCCATATACCGATCCCTGCAGACCCTGCTCTTTTTTAAATCTCTTTTCTCTGGTGCAAAAAGTTTCCGATGTTGCAGCTGCCGTTGACGCAATGAATTGAATGCATGCTATGCCAAATTTATTTGGCAGATGTAGCGAACCTGCCCCCAAAAAGGCTTTTCCTTCCATGGCGTTTGACCCCCCCCCCCAAAGAATGCGGTAGGGCGTCACATAGCCCCAAGAGGGGGTGCTACATAGCCCAAATGTTCATTTATTGTGAGCTACATAGCCCCCATCTGGGGCTATGTAGCGTCTGTATATTTGGGGCTACATAGCACCCCTTTAACTCATTCTGGACTTGCAGGAGACGACGGTGATGGCGAGCTGCTGTACCCAGTCACCGATGACGTCTTTGCCACCAAGGAGGGTGCTACATAGCCCCCCAAAAAAGTGCTACATAGCCCCCAAAAATTGCGCTACATAGCCCCACCTTCCCTATGTTTCCAGTGTCTCATATAACATTTTGGATGTAATGACAAATACGCTACATAGCCCCTAACAAATGCACTATATAGCCCCTAACAAATGCGCTACATAGCCCCCATGGTTGCATTGTATGTGGCCTTGTCAAGGGTGCAGGCAGGGGGTATCGTTAAGGTGCCTCCAGCCTTGAGCCTATGCCGCCTCTTTGCCACAATCACTATGCTTGTCAGCCATGTGTACAAACCATCCTCTGCCTTCTTCCTCTCCTATTGCTACATTGATTACGTCTACTGTGGTTATTCTTCATTGGGGCTACATAGCATGGCTTGGGGGCTACATAGCATCCCCTTGGGGGCTATGTGTCGTTTTGGGTACCGGTTGGGTGCCTCATAGCCCCCATGTGGGTGATACATAGCCCCCAATTACTATCAATTATAGGAAATGCTAGTGTTCATCATCGCCATCATTCTCCTCATTCTCTGGATCTTCACGATGCAGGACAACAATGAGCAAGGTAGGCGGAATTCAATGCTTCGCTTGCATTTTTGATCCATCTGGGCCGAGTACTTGAAGCCGTTGTAGACCAGCTGCTCCTTCCTGTTTCGCTTCTGCCCCTCACGGCCCTTCTGCGTTGCAGGGATGATGTAGATCTTGTCTCTCTCCAGCTCCTCAGGCAGATAATCTTGCTCTTCCTCCTCTGGCTGAGGCTCTTCTTCCTCCTCGCTGGCGTCCTGCACATCTTCTTCAGCAGCAATGATGTCGCGCAGCTCCATTTCAGCCTCTTCCGTCATCCTTATCTTCACTCACCCAACCTCCTTTCCCTAAGAAATGACAGCCCACTGGTCTCTGCTGTGTGTGCTGAAGGCTGCGCAGTTTTTTACCCGCCCTTCCATATGCCTCTGGACCCCTCTGGCGCTTGTTGAAACATGGGGGCTATGTAGCGCATTTTTTGGGGGCTATATAGCGCGTTTGCTTTTAATTACATATTTTCTTCTAACAAGCGCTACATAGCCCCAGGACCTGCTCGTGGTGCTAGTCCACTGCGGAGATGACGCCGGTGGCGAGCTGCTAGCTGGGGGCTATGTAGCGCTCTTTATTTGGGGCTATGTAGCGCATTATTTTGGGGGTCATGTAGCACTTTTGTGGGGCTATATAGCGTTTTTGTAGTTATTAAATACCTGCGGATGATTTTACGAAACGCTACATAGCCCCAGAGCCATTTGGGGGCTATGTGACACGGATTCAAGAATGCTCCCCTCAAGTACTCCACTCAAATAAATTAAAACCCAGTTAGTATACTTAGTGCCAAAAAAGAAGTAAGAGTAAAACTAGAAAGGCAAACTATACCCAGGAGAATATAGACCGCGACAAGCTCGCTGACGACACGAAGAAGGAGATAGACGTTGGGGTAGCCAGGATGGGATAGACTGTTTCCTCGATGGTGCCAGAAACCCGGGTTCTTCTTTTCAAAAACTCCCAGGTATTCCCTTCCGATCAGGTACAGCCTGAAAGTTAACTATGCCCTCTAAAAATCAGTCCAATGTTGAATACATATTCACGCAAATTTGATGCATTTAATTTGGGCAACTTTCCATTTTATTCGATTTTTGTTTGAATTGAAAGTTTGAATTGAATTAAATTGTATGTTTGAAGAATTATTTCAAAAACAGATGATTTGTAGATTGACGTCAAAAATAGGTTTAGGTGATTTGTTGACCTAAGTTGGAGTGGGTTTCGAGCAGCTGGTTGACTGCTGAAATAGGCTTGGAAGCCATTTTAAGCTCAACTGGGAGTTTACAGAACTACTAGACCAGAAAATTTGTTGCCTCGCACAAATGCTTCAGCAATTTTGCCAATTCAATATTTCACTTTTTTAAAGTTCAAAATCAAGTAAAACCATAGCAAGGCATTGATGGTGCAAAGGGCGATCCAGGCAGCGCGCAGGGTCCACTCAGACTTCTTGAAAAACTCCTGCGGCATTTACATCCCTTCAAAGGCCTGCCTTGTCTGCCCAAACGCGGAACTAGAATGGCAGGCTAATCGGGGCCCGGCCAGCGCTCTAATTTCCGGACCCCCTCCCAGGTGTCGGCATCCTAGCTTTTCAAAGAAGCACTTGCGCATATCCTGCTGTCCCCAGTCATTTGCCTCTGAGCTCAGGCCAAAACAGATCAACGCCAATGCCTTGGACATTTGAATTCCCTTAGAAAAGAGAACTTGAAAAATATAGTAAAGAAACCCACACTACAAATAAATTAAGCTAAAACTGTCAAAAACATTATTCCGGGGTCCTTGCGGAAGAGAACTTGAATAATATAAAAAAAGAACCCCGTAAGAAATAATTAAGATAAAACTGTCAAAAAAACTTCCGGGGTCAAATGGATAAAATTTGCGCCAAATCAAGGCATAGCCTGCCAACCAGGCTTGTCTAGCAGGGCAGACGAGTCCGGCTTTAAAAACGGGGGCCAGGCAATATGGCAACAGCTCCCCTTCCTACCTCCAAGCGGGTGTAAAATTGCACCCCTTGCCTTTTTCCACTCCCCAGGCATTCTTCGCGCAAAAGAGCTGGCCTAGTTTTGCGCGGTTAGAAAGAGCGGGATGCAAATGGGCTCCTCCCCGGGCGTCTGGGCTTTTTTCAAGCCCAAGAAGACACCTAGGAAACTGCATAGATTAGCGGCCGGCCATTTTCGGCACGCGCAGTCTGCCAAAAGCCCCAGCTATTTGGCCTTGGCCTCAAAGCCAGCTGGCTTGGAGGGCAGAAAGCTGGCAAGGCAAACCTGCTTTGAGCGCCGCCTATATGGATGGCCAATAGGAGGGGGAAAAGCGGGGCAGTGCAGGGCGTATGTATGGGCTTGAGAGGCAGGCAGCCTCTAGCCACTGGTCTGGCCGAAGCAGGAAGTAGATGGGAGAGGCGCTTTATCTCCCCCGCTGGTGGAACGAGGCAGACGCGAAAAGAAGGTGCATCAGAAAAGCCGGAAATATAGGCCTCCAGACCTTTCCATCCTTTAGACGCCTTTCCATCCTCTAGACGAAAACAGCCGGGAAAAATAGCTGAAGAAACATTTTTAAGAAATGCATGTTTTTGCCAGCAAGGCTTTAGCTCAATAGACAGTAATATGCAGACTATATTTTCATAGTTTTACTTTAAATGACTTTGAGTTTATTGGATAAAAAAGGGAAATTTATGGAATGAAAGGCATATTTTAGGAAATTAATTTAAAATTGCTTGAAGTTGAATAATTCGCACCCCATGGCATTGGCCCCTTTCATGAATTTAGCCCACCGAAGCTATTATATTGAACTTTTTTATTATCTTAAAATGCAAATCTTTAGATATATCAAAGTTTAAATTCAAGAAATGTATTTGCAAACAACTCAAAATCTAAATTTTCCACAAATGTCATAGCACTTTCTTGCCCATTCTCCCATTCTTCTATTCTTGCTTCTCGCCAGTCAAGTTTAGCATCGAGAAGTTTGTCAGTAGCGTAAGCATCGTTTGGCGTGTATGCATCCATTTTCGGTTTACAAATAAAGTAGCTGATGTGATTAAAAAGGCCCATTTTCAAGGCTTGAAATATTTTTCAAATAAAAGTTCATTTAGCAATCGCAATGATCCAGCAGCAAACAAGCAGAAGTGAAAGATAGGAAAAGTGAGGTTGAGAAAGAGGTTCAGAAAGCACCCGTGAACGTCGTCTGTTTTAGTTATTGCAAATATAGCATAATGAAAGAAAGTCGGCACTATAAACGGAGCATATTGCAGCAGTCAACAAGTGATCCCGTCTTTTCCGTAGCATGCCGCTTTAGCCAACTCAGCCAACAAGACCCGGCAACAGTGTCAAAAAGGCACCTTTCAATTCATGTCATGCACCATCAAAATCGTCTCCTGAAACACTGCGCATGGGTAGAGCATAAATATCTATCTACAAAGCAGGCAAAACAGCTCTCAGCATTCTGTGTGGCACGCTAGACTGGAAACGCAAGCAAGGCACAGAAGCTGGACTGAGGGGAATGGCTGGAGTTGTGTCTGGGCCAGTTGGAGGGGGAAATGAGGAGGGCTAGTCAGGGAGGCGCCCCTAGGCAGAGTAGGGCGGTGGGTAGTAGAGAGTGGTAGGAGGCGGTGGTCGGGGCAGGGCGAAGCCGGTCGGAAAACCTTGACTGGCCGGCAGCGCCAGGCCCGTCGTGGTCTGCAAAGGCCTTCTATGCAATCGCCTGCCCCTTTTTCCCATTCCTCTGCATGCAGAGTAGAAGAGGACCTCTGCTAGGGTCAGGCAAGGGGATGGACTCTTAGGGAAGAAAAGAAGAGGAGAGGAGAAGCAGAGGAGAGGAGGTACATTGGGAGGTTCGCTGAGCGTGCGCTCGCTACGTCTGCGACTCGTGCCTGGCGTTGGGGGCTGGTGCCGACGCATGTGGAGCTGTAGGTGGTCTGCAGATCAGTTGAGGTCTTTGCATTCAGTCGGTTGGGAATGAAAATGGATGCTTGGAGGAGGGAAAAGGGGGGCAGTACCGGAGCGGGCAAACTTGCGGCTGCAGTGGGCGCAGACGAAGGGCTTAGCGCCCACGTGGCGGCGGTAGTGGCGGGTCAGTTCGTCGGAGCGGCTGAACGTCTGCTGGCAGCCTGCCAGGGCACACACATGCGGCCGCTCCCCTCAACCGTCCACTTTTGCAGTCAAGGGCGGATTTAGGGGGGATAGGGGGACATTCCCCCCCCGAACGGATTTCATTTTTTGGGGAGTTATTGAGTCAATTTTTGTCCAAATTTTTCTCCCCCGAAACAAAATTCTATATCCGCCCTTGCACCCATTAGCCTCCCTTTTTTTGGAGGACTCAGTTTTATATTGCTGGCAACTGGCTCCAACTTACGGCGGCAAAGAAAGAGGAAACGAGAACTTTCCAGTCACTTTGTCTATAGCTTCAATATTTAGGCCTAGGCGACAAGGTATTGGCTCTCTTAGGGCTGTGTTTGTAGGCATTGGCCTTCATCACTTTGACACCTAAACTTAGCTAGCCAAAGTTCGATTTGGGAAATGGGAGGAGACGTGACTGGAGCAGGAATAATGTGGCTGGTAATTTACTCCCCCCCCTTCCTGTACACCCAAGCGGCGGCGGACAAGTTGCAGAACAGGCGCTGCGGATGCCGAAGCACCGACCATTCATTCATCACCCCCAGTCCACCCACCCCATCAACCACCCTACTCCCCCCTTCCCCCTAGAGGTGGCACATAAGGGGACTAAGAAGGAAGGGGGGGCATGGAGGAGGAGGTTCAAAAATTAGGTCACCCCCGTACCGTACCTGTATGCACACGCAGGTGGGCCTTCAGATGACTGCTCTTCGTGTAGACCTTGTCGCAGCCTGCAAAGCAGCCAATGGTGACTCTTGAGGGGAGGGGCAGAGAGGTGTTTGAGGCCAAAAAAGCGAACCAGGATGGGTGCAGAAGTGGACACGGCGACGTTCCAGCTCCGGGTTGTCCTTGCGCTTGCCGCGTGAGGTGCCGGCACCGTTCGGACGCTTCTGGCCCAGGCCTCTGGGCTTGGCCACCTATGGACCGATTTGGGCTGGGCGAAGTTGGGTGGGGGCTGTGGAAAAGGAGGTGTACCTTCTCCAGGATGCTCTTGGGCAGGGTGCTCAGCTGCTCCAGGGCCCCTGGGTCCAGCAGGCCGTTGGGGTACTCCTGTTTGGAAGTAGGCTTAGAGAGGCGTGAACAGAAAGGCCCTCCCGACTGTGTGTCCTAATGTGTCCCAGCATGCCTATTCTTTGCTCTAAGCCATAGCCTAAGCCTAGGCCTCAACCAAGCTCAAGCATCATCAGGCTCGTTGCCTTACACTGAGCGCAAGCCTTTTTGGAAACCTAAGGCTGGGAAGGAGGGTACCTGGGCAGTGTGGAGCTTGGGAGGCTGGTCGTGAAGCTCGGGCGGGGAGGCGGGCGCCTCCTCCTTCAGCTCCTGCCTGCAGGGTTGGAGTTTTAGAGGGAGGGTAGGAGGTTTGGAGGGTGTACCGGGTGCAGAGCAGAGGATCGTAGGCCTGGGCGTAGGGCTGAGTGGCGGCGGGTCCATAGAAGTCCCCGCTGGTGGCCAGATCCGTGGGCAGGGCGTAGGCAGGCTCCGGCTCCGCATAGGAGCTTCCTCCGGCCTCCCCGCCCAGCTCCTGACCAGAAGGCTGCAAAAGGTGGGTAGGTTAAGGAGGTGCAGGGGTGCTTGCTGAATGTGCAGCTGTGGCACGACCCTGATAGACTGTGTCAAGCATAGAGTTGTCCTATGCATCATATCACTGTGTCCCATGAATCTTGCCATCCAAAAGGAGCTTCCAAGAAGCTGGCGAGTGAGCTAAAAAGGGTTGTGAGCCGAGAAAGTTTAGAGGCTGGACAATTGAAGGCTGTTGAGGCCCAGACAAAAGGTGGTACGTGAAGGAGAGGCGGATGAGCGTAGGCGGCGGCGTCGAGGAGGCAGAGGCCGGAGAGGCCGTGCCCTAGGGCGCCCTGCCCGCCAGCGCTGGCATACGCCTCCAGGCTCAGCTCACTGCTGCTCACCGAATGGCCTCCTAAAAACGGCGCCTTCTTGCGGGATAGTTTATATTAATTAGCAGTAATTAAAAATAATTAAATTAATTGAAATTATCGTATTTATTGACAATAGAGAGAAAAAAGAAATGATAATTTTGGCCGGCGTAAAATGGTTGAATTTTTAGGCTAGATATTGTAATTTGAATGCACTTCGATTTGGCCAACAAAATGCTCACCGAATGGCCTCCTAAAAACGACGCCTTCTTGGGGGATATTTTAAATTAATTAGCAGTAATTAAAATTAATTAAATTAAATTAATTAAAATTATCGTATTTATTGACAAACAGAGCGGAAAAAGAAATTATGATTATGGCCAGCGTAAAATGGTTGAATTTTTCTGCTCGATGTCGTAATTTGAATGCACTTCAATTTGGCCAAAAAATGTTGCTGCTATCGTCGAGTAGGGATAGGAAGGGTGTTCGCAAACTGTGCAAGGCGTAAAGAGGCGGCGGCTGGTGGTGTTGATGGGGGTGGAGGAGGGAATGTTGGTGATGGTGCAGTGGGTGATGATGAGGGTGTGTGAAGAAATCTTCGGTCAGTTGGGCAGACTGGCGACGATCCAGCGAGCCTTCCTCCACCAGCCCACCCTCCACCATCTGCGCCATCTCTGCCAGCGGGTCACCACCCTGCAACTTTCATCTTCCTTCCATTCAATTACTTCCATCTATCCATGAAAACATCCAGAAAGAAATGATCAGTAAAACTGTCATTGATTTTATGAGAACTCGCTCCTCATACTTGATGAAACAATCTTTTTCTGGGACAGGGAAACATGCCTCAGCAGAATAGTGAATAAGCCGACTGAACTCTTTTCAGTCATTTTCACTCATTTTTTTCACTCTGAACTCTTTTCACTCATTTGTGACGCACTAATTGTTGTTCAAAAAGCTTTCAGAACGGGAAAAATGGCATAGGTTATGTTTGCCTAACGTCCCCTGCCCTTCTTTACTAGCCGCAGTGTGTGTCAGACAAACGTGCGCCCCAATTCCAGCATTCGATTTGCGCTATTCGTCTGGAGGAGTAGAAGCCGGAGGAGGCAGTCTGAGAGAGCGGTTGTGGGGCTCTAATTGACGCTTGTCAGGACAGCCACCTTCCGTCTCTCCCTCTCTCTGCCCAACAGCACCCCAGCAGATCCAGCACCGAGTGACAGCCAACTAATGGCTTGCTCCCGTTCCCACCAGCTAGCCAGCTGTTGCAGCCAGCCCCTCTCTGGTCCAGAGCCGCCCTAAATCTCCAAAGCCACCCCTCCCCCTGTCAAACAACCTGCACCCCCCCTACGGTAGGGTCAAAAGGGCCCTCAGAGCACTTGCGCAAGGCGCCCTGGACAGGCGTGAGAAGAGGCCCTTGAGAGGGAGGGGAGCCGCTAATCCCTCACTACTCCCTCCTGCTGCACCCAGCCCAGAGAGACACCGGCGGCAATTGCATCAAACGAACCGCCCACTTCCGCCTAACACCAGCAGCCGGTTCAGCAGAAGCCTCGCCTATAAGCTCCCATAAACATCCACCCACTAGCCCCATGGCTGCAGCATGAGGAAGTTTTCGGGCACTATGCCTGCGAAATCTGGGCAAGAGAAGAGGCCAGGGGTAGAAAGAAGCGAACCGGAATGCCGGGCTCAAAGTCAGGCAGCTCCTCTAAAGGCCAGGCCATGGAGGGAGGGCAAAGAGGAAGTGTGAATGGGCTGGCCTGGTGTGCGCTGGAGTAGCAGCCCCAGTATGCCTCATTCAGCAAGCGCAAACAAAGCGGCGCCAACCGTCTAACCCCGCCCTTCCTTATCACCCGCCTCCTTTCCACTGCTGTCCTGCTTCCTTGTCGCTGCATTCTACGAATTCTTGCCTACAACAGCCCCCGAATGCTTCAGGGCTGACGCTGTCTGCAGATGCTGACGCTTCCTTCGAGGAAAGACAAGATCATCAGAGAGATGAAAAGAAGGCTGAATGAGTCATCTGTTTTCAAGCCGTCATTTCTTATCACTGCCTTGCATGCCAGAAGAAGCAAGCTTTGGCCAGTCAAAAAAGTCAGTGCAGCCTCAGTTGGGGGCGGCGTGCTCTAAAAGCCTAGTTTGGGTGGATTAGGGATCGCAAGTGGGGCCTTGCCCTGACAAGTGTTTGCACTGCTACCTGGCTGACACGCGAGATGGGGGCTGGGCCATTAGGCTGCCCTTTGGGGTCACCAGAGAGAAGCAGGACAGGGCCTGTCCAGTAGTTGTCTCTTCAAGGAAAGCACTCTGAGAAGCACAAACACGGCCCCTTTGTGACACGGAGCCCCTGCCGACATGCCCGAACACACTGCAGCACTCTGAAGCCCTTGGGGGGACAGGATGGGAGAGGATTGGAAGTGGGAGGGAGGGACGCGGTGTAGAGTAAAGGCCCACCCTCCAAATGACCATCACTTGAGGCCTTAGATCGGAGCAAGATGTGAGGGAGGGCCTTTAATACCCGCGCACATCCGCGCTCTCACACTGATCCTACCGCACTGATAACGCTCCTCTGTCCTTCGGGGACCACCCTGAGAACTCTCTCTCCCCAGCAGTCCTCAGGGGGGCAACTTTATGACCCCCGGCCTCACCCAGGAGTGGCGCTTAATGAGGCGGCGGAGGGATTAATAGGGGCAGTTCAAACAGCTATGGCGCGGTTGGGAGGGGGCTTTGCGTGAGGCACACAGCTCTCAAACATGCCCTTCACACCTTCGCCTAAGCTCGGCTCAGTCCGCCCTCTCACGACCCCACTGCTCACAGAGGCCCACTCTCTCTCCTGAGAGCGAACAAAACACACTGCAGCAGCGACGCAGAAAGTGGACAGGGGCAGACGCGAGAGCGAGTGGGACAGGGGGATGGGATGGGCCGGGCACTAGGCGAGGGGGGGCACTGGGGAGTGCGGGAAACTGGACCCTCCGCTGGGGAGACACTCCAGCTGTCTGCACGTGTGCTCCTGACTCCCCTGGCCCATCGCCCAAACTCGCCCCTCTCCTGCCCACTTGCCTACCTTCCAGGTCTCACAACCCTCCCTGGCCACCCCCTCACCTCCATCAGGGCCGGCAAAGCTTACAGCTCTAGTAAGGGACAGGTGGAACAAAAGAGGCAAGCGGAGGGAGGAGAGCCAGGGAGAGGTGGGAGGTGCGATGGGGGATGGATGAGAGGTGACAGAAGGAGGACGCCAAACTAGAGTCGGCCAAAAAAGCGCACCCAGACTGATCTGCCATCCGCAGACAGCTGGCAGACGTTCCACTCCGCTCCCTGGGTGGCCCTTACACTGCCCCTCAACCTCCTCCCAACTACTCCACGCCCATGATTGCTTGCTGACCAAGATTCATCCTTCGCATTCATGCCTCCTTTGAGCATTTGTGGCAAATTCATCCATAAACGAAGCCAAAAGGCCACTTTTTTCCTAGACAGGATTTTCATTGACAGTCACTTCTTCAGTTCGCTTATTCCAGCATTCCTTGTCCTTGGAATGCTTGAATAAGCGAACCGAAGAAGTGAAGTGAACTGAAGTGAAAGCAACCTTGTGAAAGGGCGGCGGGGCAGGTGGCTGGAAAAAGTTGCCGGTCTCCGGAGGCTGCTGGCGCCAGGAGCAGCTGGGATAGGCCGGCCAGTCGCTGCTCAACTCCATCTACAGTTCTCCAGCGGACTCAGAGGACAGATTGGACTCAGAGAGGCGGCCAAATGAGTCCCTTTCTGCCCGGGCACCCTATAGGCCACGCCCCTCGGCACCTGTCCTCCTTCCGCTTTCTACCCCTCCCCCTCAAACCTCCCTACACTCCCTCCCAGCCTCCCCCCTAAGTTCAGACACTCCCCATCTTCCCAAACGAAGCTCTGAGGAAGCTTCTATTGGGAGGATGGGGAATGTCTGACTTAGGCAGACAGGCTGAAAGACTGCGAAATGATACTCCTTTCAATGCTCTCCCACCTAAGTCCAGACATTCCCCATCCTCCCAAACGAAGCTCTCTGACGGGGTGCTTCGTTTGGGAGGATGGGGAATGTCTGGACTTGGGCAGACAGGCCAATAGGACGACGTTCGATGTCAGTCGGTGTTCTGGAAGAAAGGCCTTTGCGTCAGCGTCTGCCTGAAGGGCGGCAGACAGAAGGGGGGAGACAGCGGTGCAATCACTGTTACAAGTGAGCCTTTTTAGGCGGGCGGGCGACAATGGGGGTGGGTGGACGGGGGGCGACCAGTTTGGGCCTGGAAATGCCTGAAACGACTGCTGCTGCGCCCAGGTCTGAGCATCCACAGCCCCGACGCTGATTCACGGGCCGCATTTCAGCCAGTCAATGGCCCCCTAGCTGACAGAGGGATTATGCAACTGTGCTTTTGTTTTATGCCCATACGCGATCCATTGTGAAACTTGGAAAACCCTGCGAACGAGTAAATGCACAGTTTGAAATTGCATGGACTTCGGATTTGCTAG